>JAOSBK010051081.1:0-17610 GCA_027568895.1 Erythroxylum shatona
GCTTTCAACAGAAGCTACAATTTTCATGAAGATCATTATCTCAAATTCTGCCTAAATCAAAAAGTCAACTCTCTACTATTTTTCCCAAAAAGTCAAACTTTTTTAATTCTCCAAATTCTCACACTTTCACTATTTATTTCTTGCTTTTCAACTCCATTTGAATCAATTCATTCACTTTAACTTTCATAACCCATACAAGTCTACTCAAATATCAAAGTCCTCAAAATCCATCAATTCTTTTTTCATCAATTTCCTTAAAGCATAATTACATCTATAATACAATACATATACAAAAACACTCATTTAAATTCATTTAATATTTCTAAATTCCACTTAAAGATCAGGGTCCAACATATATTGTCGACTAACTCCCAAATATCATTGTGTTTTATAAACTACATCTCCTTCTAGCAAGTTTGAGCAGCACTTCCTTCTCCACTCAAACCACAAGCCCGAAGGTGACTATAGTCGAAGCTCTCCCTTAACAGTTGTTGAACTGAATGCTTCTACTCCAAGAAAGTGAAATATTACAGAAAAACAATATTCACTTTTAATCCTCTGATTGTAATTCCTATCATATGTTAGAATTGTCTCTCTAATGATCAATGTGTGATTCTCTCAAGTGTTTGATAAATGTTATTGGTTTTGGATTGAAACTATAAGATTTCTTTTAACAATCCAGAAATGAATTTTCAGAACCAAAGTCTGTTTCTTTCCACTCCAAGCATTTTCTATCTCAGCACAACTCCAAAATCAACTCAAGATAAGCAACAGAAATTAAAAGCAAAGTTTTTCATAGATTGATGAAGGAGGTCTTTTTTAATTTTTTTGTGTCTTTTACATAATGAATTGATCTAGAGCTTTTCATATTAGCTCTTACACGTTTTTTGTGCCATCTTACATTAATGGCTGGAAAATGAAAACAAAAGATAATTAAGGAGTAACTTTTTGACATGTATCTTGCTCTCATTGGTTCAACAAGAATAAGACAATATTGTTGCCTGAAAATTATCAAACTCTGACAATGTATCAACTAGTAATATTTAAAGCTGCAGGAATAAAAAAAAGAAGAAAAAACTCAGATGTTGTAGGGACCAAAAGATAAATGAAGTGCAGATTTAAGCTAGCTTAATCTCCTTTAATGGCAATTGATATTTTGACTCTAAATTCTTCTGCTTCATTGATTCCACTTCTGCTCTTACATCCATTACTTCAGCATACCTTGCATCACTAAAAACATACAACTCCACCTTTTCTCCTCTTCCATACCAGATTCCATAATTAACAATATGTTTAACATATCTAAGTATCCTTCTAGCATAAATTGCATGTTGCCTTGAGGGATTGTGATTACAACTTGCCATGATATTTATAGCACAAACAATATCTGGCCTATATGCACTTAAATACATTAAAGAGCCTATCATGCTTCTATAATAAGTCTCATCGAATTGTTCACCTAGTTTTGTGATTTCTAATTTCAGTTGATGCTCCATAGGAGTTGACATACCACTGCTGTCCTTCAAACTAAAATTTTCAATCAGCTCCTCTGTATAATTTTTTTGATTTATTAAAATTCCATTCTCTCTTTGATCTATTTCCAATCCCAAGAAGTAACTCAATTCTCCTAAGTCTATCATTTGGAATTTAGACTTCATCAACTCTTTGAAATCTTCTACTAACTTGTCCTTAGTACCAATTATGAGAAAATCATTTACATACAGTGAGCATATTAGTTTTTCTCCATCACTACTCTTCACACACAATGTAGCTTCACTCTTGCATCTTATAAAACCATTCTGCATCAAGTAGTTATTGATTCTTGAACACCAAGCTCTTGGAGCTTGTTTCAGTCTATATAAAGCTTTCACCAACTTGTAAACCTTCTGCTCTTGTCCACTTATCACATATCCTTTGGGTTCTTTCAGATACACTTCCTCATCCAACATTCCATTGAGAAAGGCAGTGTTCACATCATTTGATGCACTTTCCATCAATTGTTTGCTCCTAATGCCAACAGTAGTCTCACTGTGTCTAGCCTTGCTACAGTTGCATAGGTTTTAGTATAATCCACTCCATATTCCTACTTATACCCTCTTACAACCAATCTAGCCTTGTACTTGTTGACAGATCCATCAGGATTTAGCTTTGCCTTATAAATCCACTTTGAGTCCACTACTTTAGTTTCTGGATTAAGCAAATCAACTAGCAACCTGGTTCCATTATCCTCTATAGACTTTATCTCCTCATCCATTGGACCTTGCCACACTCCTTGTTTAATTGCCTAATTGTATGTTTTAGGTTCAGCTCCTGCAGACATGGCATATTCAGAAACCATGAGTGCATCATCTGCTTCCTCTTTATCTACATCATCATACCTGAAATGAAACAAAGGGTTAGTTTCATTATAAATTGAGGTCAGGTCCCTCTCCTTATGAGCATTGTCGGAGGTTAAAGTCTCCTCCTGAATTTCTAAGCTCAATTCATCACTTTCTGAGCTAGGTGGTAACTCTTACTAATTCCCTTCATCTCCAGAATTATTTGAATTCCCTGCTGCTATCACTTCCTTATATGATCCTTCTCTCAAACCTCATCAACAACTACTTCATTCAATGGTATTTCAATACCAACTCCTTCTGACTTCCTAACTGTAGGCTCACCCCACTTCCATCCTTCACTTTAATCCAACTTTTCATCTCTAGACAAAGCATCTTTTGAGTTTCTGGATTGTAAATTCTGCATCCCTTAGATTCTGCACTATATCCCATCATAACTCCCTTGAATGCTTTCTCATCTAACTTTGTTCTTTTAGTATTTGGAACATGCATATAAGCTATGCATCAAAACACTCCCAGATGATTCACGTTCGATTTAACTCCAAACAAACTTCAAAAGGAGTTTTCTCCTTCAATGATCTAGTCTTCATTCTATTTCATAAATAAACAGCAGTAAAGCAAACTTCTGGCCAAAATCTTCTAGGCATTTTCACTTCAAACATCATCGACTTTGCCATCTACACTATAGTTTTATTCTTCCTCTCTGAAACTCCATTCTGCTATGGTGAATATGCAACTAAGAATTAGTGGAAAATGCCTTCCCTTTTAAAGTAGTTCTTCATCTCATTCAAAATGTACTAACCTCCTCTGTCACTTCTCAAACAAATTACTTTCTTTCCATATTGACTTTCAACTTCTACTCTCCACAAAACCAAATACTTGGTCTTTGCTCCTCATGAAATAAATCTAATTGTGGTTGGGATGAGGAATTGTTAACAGAATATGTAATTTGTGGTTGTTGGCTTGATGTTTGTATGTGTATAGGTTGGTAAGGTATTTGATGTGTGAAGGTTGGTTGAGATACATATGACTGTGTTGTTTGAGGTTGAGGTGAGTAAGTTTGAGACAACAAAGGCTGAGAAGTGAAATGTTATGGATATGGTGCATTTTTAGAATTTGCAATATAATGTGCTTGGTAAACTTGTGATCTGGGAATATTTTGGTAGGGCTGTGTTTGAATTGGCATTTGGTTTGATGAAGTGTTTTGTATTTGTAAAGGATTTACTGGTGGTGGTTTTTAAAAAATGGGGCTTTAAGGATTTTGTTGCTCTTTCATCCACTTCTCATAACATACTCTCTTTGAATGTCCCCTTTTTTTGCAATGTATGCAGTCCATATTCTCATTTCAATAACATTCTTCAACAACATGTTTGTTCTTCCCACAGAATTTCCAATGTGGAAATATTCCCCATCTTAAAGTTCAAAGTCCACTTTGCATTTGGTTAGAGTTGTTTCCAGAATATTGGTTAGTGGTTTGGAATTTTGTGGATGGTTCAGATAAGGCAATTGCTGAGGGAATTGTGTTTAAGGATACACTTGAGGCATTTGATATTGCATTTGGTTTTGGTATGACTGGTTTTGAGGAAATGAGGTCATTTGGTAAGGATTTTGGATATTTTATGGCTGGTTTTATGAATGCTGAAGCATTTGTGGTTGCACTACAATTGGTTCAAGGAGGTTTTGGTTCAGATTTTGTGTTTGGGTATGGATTGGTGGGTTTTCTGGTACTTTGACATGTTTTGTCTTCAAAGCATACTCCTCTCCTTCACGTCTAATCCTATGCCTATCTTTATGCATTTTTAGCACATTAAAAACTTGCTCCAATGTCATAGAATCTGGATCATTACTGAATTGCCACTCGATAGGTGCTATACTAGCTTCGAATCTCAAGGGTAATCTTCTCAGAAACTTGTCAACTAATCTTTTAGTGTTAGTATTTTCTCTAAACTCCTTCAGTTGTTACACTAAACCCATGAATCTAGTTTTTACTGCACCTACATTCTCTTCATCGCTCATCGAGAAGTTTTTAAAATTTCTCATCACAGCCTGTTTCTTTAACCTTAATGACTGAGCTGAGCCTACATACTCCAGCTTCAGTGTGTCCTATAGTTCTTTAGCACTTTTGCAACTAGCATGTCTTAGAAAAATTGTCTCACTAACCACTGACCTCAAAAAGATAAGAGCTTTAAATTCCTTATCTATGTCCTGCTTAATTCTTGTCAATTGTTGATTTGTCAACTATGTTGTTCCCTCAAGACTACATCCCAGCATTCACACATTCTAAGACAGTCCTCTACTCTAAGAGCCCAAGCTTTATAATTTTCACCAGTTAAGACCGATATATTTGCCTGTACACTTTGTAAGTTCATCACAGGGAAATTCATACCTACCATGGCTTTGATTCAGTCCATGTTATGTGCATCGTGTAGCTTTGATACCACTCTAGCAAGATTGAGCAACACTTCCTTCTCCCCTCAAACCACAAGCTCGAAGGTGACTCTGGTCGAAACTCTCCTTTAACAGTTGCTGAACTAAATGCTTCTACTCCAAGAACGTGAAATATTACAGAAGAACAATATTCACTTTTAATTCTCTGATTGTAATTCCTGTAATATGTAAAAATTGTCTCTCTAATGATCAATGTATGATTCTCCCAAGTGTTTGATAAATGGTATTGGTTTCAGATTGCAACTATGAGATTTCTTTTAACACTCCAGAAATGAATTTTTCAGAGCCAAAGTCTGTTTCTTTCCACTCCAAGCATTTTCTATCTCAACATAACTCCAAAATCAACTCAAGATAAGCAACAAAAATTAAAAGAAAAATTTTTCACAGATTGATGAAGAAGAAGGTTTTTTCATATATTTTTACATCTCTTACATAATGATTGATCTGGAGCTTTTCATATTAGCTCTTACATGTTTTTTGTGCCACCTTACATCAATGGTTGGAAAATGAAAACAAAAGATAATTAAGGAGCAAGATTTTGACACATATCTTGCCCTCAATGGTTCAACATGAATAAGACAATATTGCTGTTTGAAAGTTAACAAACTTTGATAATGTATCAACTAGTAATATTTAAAGCTGTAGGAAAGAAAAAAGACAAAACTTAGATGCTGCAGGGACCAAAAGATAAATGTAGTGGGGATTTGAGCTAGCTTAATCTCCTTTAATGGCAATTGATATTTTGATTCTAAATTCTTCTGCTTCATTGACTTTGCAAGACTTCTTCATAATTCCATTGAGAACTATCAACCCCTGCTTCAAGTTTTTAATGGATTAAAACAACTCTACATTTCCTTCTTATATTTTGGTTCTTTGTCTTCCAACTTTTCATTGCAATTTGCTTTAGCCCTTCCACATTTCCTGCACTGGTCTTCAATCATTCGAACTCTATTCCATACACCTTTGAATTATTCCCAAAATCATCATCTCTAGCTTCCTTAGGAACTTGGGAACCTTTTTCTTCATTTTGCCTCTCCTCTTCACCTTGACTGATCTAGCTAACTCTTCCATAAGTTTCAGTATAGCAGGCCGTATGAAACATCACAATTCAACACTCCTCCTCTATATTCGTCATTCACTTATCAAAATGATCACTTTTTATTACTTTACCAAAGGTAAAATGGTTCAGATTCTCTTGAAATACATTTAATTTTACCTATGTACATAACAAATACATCAAAAGGTATAGAAAACATCTCATTGGTGCTATAAGATTAAGTTAAGTGTCCATTAAAGCCTACTCAATAGCATCTGTATCATCTCTAACTTCAAAAGAAAAAATTACATCTAAGAAATCTTCATATACCTTTAGAAGTATCTTGATATCGTTGGAATTAAAATATAAAAAGATGACGACGTCTATATAATACCTAAAGTAGATCTAATGATGACGACGAGGAGACGCAGTCTAACGATGGCGAGGAGGCGAAGTTGAATGACAGCAACAATGACGCACGGTGGCACAACAAGGAGACGCGGTCAGATGATGAAAGGCATAGTGGGACAACAACAATATAAGAGAGAAACATAACGGCGATGGACGAGGGGAAATTAGATGTTACGGGGAATTTAGCTTAAACTAAAACGAAGTCACTTGACGTCAAACCAAACGATGTCGTTTTTGTTCTTTTTAAAATGTTGAACTGGAGGCAATTGATGACATTTAAGACTAAAATTTACTGATATGGGTATTTCTTATTGTTGCTATATTCTGTCAAAAAATTTTCTTGAGTTAATTTTCCTTCATATTTACTGATGGATATTTTTTCATTGCAAATTGAAATTTTTACCGACAATTTTACTGAAAAACATATTTTTTCATCAGTAATTACCAACAGTTCTTGTAGTGATTTCTAAAAAAAGTTGTGTCTCATTATATCAAAAGAGTAAAATTTTCCAATGTTATTTAAAAACTCATAAACTACGCTTTCATCTAAAGTATTTGCATCAACTTCTTTTTAAGTAATGTATGAAATTATTCGCATTTGTAAATCTGTAATAGATTATATTTTTAACTTAAATATGATCAAAATAAGATATAAACTGACAGATGTTCTTAATTCATTCATAAATGCATTTTCTTCATAAATCACCTTTTCAAGTTCATTATAATCATAATCGTGATATTTTTTAATGCATAAGTTGAAATAAACACAATAACCATAAAAATATAAAATGCAAAGAGGGAACCTTTTTCTTTTGCAATTATTTAGTTATTTAAGTAAGAAACATGTAAAGACAAATAATATTAACAAAAACACTTCTTTGAATGCCAAACACTAAGTAGATTGTAGTACACCTTATCATCAATCCAAATTCCATAAAATAGAACATGTGTTGCATAAAATTCAAGTATTGTAGCAACTAAAAATTAAGACTTACTGGACGAACCCTCATGTGCTAACAATGACCCATTTAACTCCTAAATGGTCATTGACTCTATGTCCTTAGATTCTTTAATCATCACTACCACATGATTGAACTTTATGCTAAAAGAGTGCAAAATCTTCTATAAAACTCATACACCTTTTATATTTTCATCGAGCCACTTCATTTGAATCACCACTACCAATACTTGAGTAAAATGATCTGCTATGGACTCATTCTCCTTCATCAACATCAACTCAAACTTAACTCTTAGAGTTTGAAGCTGGACCTTCTTCACCCTTTCAATTTTGACCATGGAAGTCTTTAGAATTTTCCTAGTATCCTTGGCTCTTATCTCATGGGCTATCTTCTCAAACATGTCATCATTTATTGGTTGATGAGTAATTGACAGTGCACTTTGATCTCTCTTATTTACTCACTGCAAAGCTTTTGTTTAAGCCACATTTGTAGTATCCTTGTCTTCAAGATCATCATATCCCTTCTCGACAAGATCCCATAAGCTATGAGACCTAATTATAGCCTTCACACATAAGCGCCCATTGATCATGGATTGTTTTGTTGCAAGCTACAGAGGAAGAACAAAAGAAAGGGATAACTTAAAAACTTTTATTTCTATCTTTCCACTTCTTATGTCCATCACATAACATCTGATTACAAGCCTTTTTGTAGTCTATCTCAACTATTAATAAAAAGAAGAACACATAAAATAGAATTCTAAACTGCAGACTTTTTAACTAGGCATCCTTGAATGAAATCGATGTAAATTTCTTTAGAATCCTCCAATGAACCTAAAACTTGTGCTAATTAAAACTATACTTAATAAGCTTTAAATCCATATCTAGTTCACCAATAAAAAACATATGTTTTCCTTCCCAAAATGTCTCTTATATTCACTACTATTGAAGACAAAAAAATATGTTTACTTAATTATATAACTCTTAACAAAGTATTTGTACATACCTATATTTTTCTTTGGTAGTTGGTATATATTTCTTAAATAGATGGATGATTAAGAAAGAATTTTCATAAAAAAAATTTATCATTGCTTTAGGTAGATGGTAGAGAAATGATTTTTATTTGAAAAATCCATAAAAAAAATAATTACCATCAAACGATTGAAAGGAAAATAATCCAACTTGTTGTGATGTTTGGAATATTTTAACGAGTAAAACAGAAATACTTTTCTGCATGCCCTGCATTTTTTTAATCATTTATAGTTAGAGAATAGGGATGGAGTCTGTTTGTTCACTGTTTTCCAGCTAAAGTTATTAGTTAGGGAAATGCTTTTGATGTGTTATTTTATTGCATCCTTGCATCTGCATCACTATTTGAATTTCATGTGAATCAGAGTTCTACATACCTGCTAGTAAAGAACTATAATAATCAATTCAATCATCATATGGGTACAAGTAACCTGCGGACCTTTTCCAATTTCAACTTAACAGCATTGAGAGTAAAAAAAGAATGCAGTAGCATGTTGAAAGATATTTACTTATTGAAACTTGTTCTATTTATTGGCCATGGTCATTTTAACAAATGCTCAATGATTTGATTTTGATCTAGAAACGTTATGAAATGTTAAATGGTTCCCATTGATTTATTACACTTTCTTGCTCTTTACCAACTTTAGAATAAAAAAAAGTATTATATCTTCTTGCTACTGGATTCTATGCTCTCTATTTATAGGACACTGATGTTTGGTACTTCCACTTGGTATTATCAAAACTAGTGTGTCTTGATTGATTATGACCCTTCTATTTTGTTTATGTTTTTTGTGCTAATATTGGCCTCATTTGGTTACCTACCAATCAGGTATTTTTTTAAGCTGATTTGTTGTTTTCAGCTGTTTGACTCCTCAAATAGTTACTATATGTGTTTGGAGAGTAGCTCCTTCATCGGCTGATTTAACACAAATAGCCAAAAATGAAAACTTTCCTATATAGGAGCATTTTCATCCAATAGCAAAAATTTTAACTATCAAAAGCCAATTGTACCCTTTAAATTATATTGCTAAGTTGCTTAATATTTTGCTATTTAAATTGTATTCTTGATTAGTTACAATTAAGTACCACATGCATCATATTTTTGTTAGTTCTAATATACAACAATTTCTAATAAGTAGGACAACCTAGTTGAGGTTCCTAAATTCCTATGCTTTAGGAACAATGTTTGGTATTATAATTGTTTTATGCAGTTATAGGTTAAACATAAAATGTTGACCTTAAATGAAAATATAAATATAAAGAGTTGTATAAATTTCTCATAGATGATGAAACAGTAAAGGTGAACATGACTTCTCTAAAATCTAAATTCTTAAAAGAATGTCCAACAAAATACTAATATTATATTTCTATCTGGTCTTTCTACTTTCTGGATGGTAGGGTTATGTTCACTGAGTATGCAAAACCCAGGTAAACACCTATTCTGTCTGAGAAAAATGTCAGTTCTTTCTATATGAACAACATGTATCCTCCTTATGGCAGCTGTTGATTACTATATACAGGAAAATAAACTTGTTGTTCATGCTTATAGATAGTGGCATGTTAATCTTCCAAGCTTTCTCTAAACCGCCAAGATCAGCTTTACAATTAGAAGATAGAATTTATAAGTAGGTGGAAGGATTACACTTTGAGATGTACTCAGTCAATGCTCTATTGAACATGTTGTCGTAAACTCTATAACCATTTGTTAATGTAATACCTCTTTCCTGATAAATTCAGCTCATTCTAAGACAGTTTTGAAAGTCATTCACCAAAAAATTGTGGTAGTCAACTACTGGGATTTTGCGCCTAACTTTTAATCGTGAATCTTCAAAAGGAGACACTCTAACCACACTTCATAAAACTAAAAGGCAACACCAAAATGGCACATACACCAGAAAGATAAATCAATTACCTTGAAAATACCACTAGCAATTTGATGTTGAAGAGTTAGAACTATGGATAGTTGATTCACGAAATGTCAAAAGCAAAATCACAGCTACACCAAAATCTCCATCGATAACCCAACCAATAAGCATACTCAAGGCAGTAGACACTTTAGCTCCCTTGGTGACAAGATGCTCAAAGAGTCTTCATAAGATGGAGTTCCTTTAATAACCAATCAACTATAAATTCAAATAGACTGTCTTAATGAATGCTTTCATGAAGGAAAGACGTTGAAGCATAAAATGAAATTCCCAAGTTGATTCATTCAAAGATGAAATCAAAACACAACTGCACTCCCATCCATCAAATCTCCAACCAAAGGCTTACCAAAAAACAAACGAGCTCACCACCAAAAGTCTTACTAACATACATCCAACATCAAAACAGCCAATCAACACCCATACAACACAAAACTTGCACCTTACACCCTCTTCCAATTTCATACACTCCACTATTGCCACCAATGTGTGTTACGTAATTCACTCAAAATCTATCCAACATTTGTTCCCCCCTTCACCAACAAGTCTTCACATATGCACAATGTCAAGATCTCACACAACTCACTTCTGCACACACATAGACATGATATAAACACACTCTAACTCAAGATGGAGTACGATCACACTTAAACCATTATCCCTAAAATCTAAGTTAAACAAGAATTAAATTCATTTAACATGGATTTGAATTTTGAACTCATTAAATTTATCTTATATGTTCAATTATCAAAAAATGTCAAAACCAAATAATAAGATGTATATCATATATCTTAACAATCTCCCCTTTTTGGCATTGTTTGTCACATAATTAAAACTCCCCCTAAAGGAGATAATTGGACATATAACTATCAAATCCACAAATCCATTCTCCCCTTTGGGATAAAAAATGTCAAAAGGCACGATGAATAGTTATGCATATACCTTGAAATCTCCCCCTAAATGGAACATTCACCATAAACAATCTGATGTCTCCCTATTGGGACTAAACATTGTGAAAACTAAGAATGCCTTCAAGATAATCAATCTTAGTGAAAAGAAACATAAAAATCAATAGTAGGTTCAGTGGAAGAATTATATGCACGTCAAGATGACAATTTACCACCAGTTAATACACATGTCAACATGTCATTACTTACTTCGATTCCATCTTTATAAGATTGACCAAATTCATAAACCTAAGCAATTAAAGATTAGTGTTGTCAGTGTAGTAAGAGAGAGAAATACATGAGAGGGAGCGACTCACACTGATGAGAGAGCTGAAGAGTCTTTGGTGGAGCTAAATAGAAGTCACAATGCAAACTACTAAAATGATGGAACGACAATGGCAACATAAATACTAAAGAAGACAAATCTTTTTTTATGTTTCATTTTTTAATAACAAACAACAAAAAAAAACTTCAAAAATGTAAATTACACAATGCTTGTGCCCCTCGAAAAAATTCAAATCTGGCCTTGTTCCTTATCATACTATCTTTGTCATCGGTTTTTTCTTCTGAAGTAACTGATTTATCCTCTATCTGATCATTTTCTTTACAAGCAGTAACTAACTGTGAATCTAGACAATTTCTTGTTTTTTATTTACAATTGATTTGTGCCTGTAATTGACCCTTTCTAATCCAAGTGTGCTTGGGTATTATGGGTTGCTGCTGGAAATTTATTAGGGAGTGCCTAGATTTTCAGTTTTGACCCCTTTGAAACATCATTTGTAACATCTTGTAGCATCTTTGAAACATCATTTGTAACATCTTGTAGCATCTCGGCCTTATGTGCCTGATAACTCCATAAAAATGACATATAGGTACAAACTTTCGATTCTTCCAGAAGTTTCTTTTTGGACAGATTGGATATGTCACCTTTCTTATCATTCACCTTGGAACAGTCACTTTTATAGCCAATGCCTTGAAGATCTCCATTAATCTTATTGATTTTCACTAACTTTTCTAACTTTTCTATACCTCCATTCAACATCCTCAATCCCTTTTTAGTACTTACAAGTTTCAGTCAAGCTTTACCAATCTATTCTTCATAGAGAAGTTTTCTTCCTTCAACCTTTCATTCTTCTTACATATTTTCACCCATTTTTTGTACATTATTTCGTAAGCCTTGTAAATGTTCTCCTTTTTATTACCTGAACCACTTTCATCACTATCATAATCTAAGATTGAACCTTGAGCTGATTGGTCAGCTTTTATCTCGAATTTTTATGATTTACTCCCTTTTTCATATTCAATTACTTCCTTCTCAGCTGTTGTTAAGCAAGTAACTGGGCTTTTGTTGTACAAAGTACAAAGTTACTTCCATATTCGTTATCACTCCAAGTGCTCATATAGGATTTCTCTTTTCTTTTCTTCAAGATGTTAGCACACTTCTCTTGAACATGTTCGAAGCCTTGACACTCATGGCATTGAATTCTCTTTACCTTTCTTTCTCCTTTTTGAATTTGGGCTTGTTGTTTGAAGTTGTTATTCGATGAGCTCCCACCGTTTTGCCTAAACTCGAGTTTATCCTTTTTACTCTCTTCAGCCACTTACTGAACTCTGTTGTTAATAGCTCCATATTTTTCTTCTCGTCAAATTCATCTTCTACATCATTCATACCTTTTCTAGTTTCAAAATGTAGTGCTAATCCTTTGCTTCTTTCTTGTTTACCCCTTAAAAGTTTCATTTCGAAATTTATAAGAATTCCAATTACCTTCTCCAATGATAGATCATTAATGTCGTGGGCCTCCTCTATTGTTATAATTTTTGGAATAAATCTAAGAGGTAATGATCTCAACATCTTCTTGATTAGTTTCAGATTGGAATATTTCTTTTCAAGTTGATATCCCTAATTCACTATATCTCGTAATATTTCATGAAAGTCTCCAGTAGCCTCATTTTCATCCATCTTCAGTTCTTCAAACCTCACATCTAACATCTGTAGTTTTGACGTTATAAAAGATTTGGACCCTTTATAAATAGCCTGTAAAGCATCCCATGCTTCTTTAGTTGATTTATAGGCTAATATCATTGAGAAGCGACCTTCATCAATAGCGCTAAAAATTGCATGCATTGCTTGTGAGTTTCCAAGTTCACTTTCTTCTTAGGCTCTTGTCTATTCAAATGAATCTTTCTAAGCTACCTCCCCTTTATCATTAGTAATCATCGGATGCATCCACCTATGTACTACCAAATGCCAAGATTTTGTGCCCTAATCTTGGATAAAGACTTTCAATTGTGATTTTCGTACAAGATAGTTAGATCCATCCAACAGTGGCGGTCTAGTGATCAATGCACCCTTTCTTATAGCCATGTTCATGAAATAAAGATTTGCACCAACTTCCTACCAAATTTTGAATCGGTGACCTCGCTCTGATATCAATTGAAAAATTGTAGGGAGTAGTAGTTTCACAAACTTTCCAATTTTATCATATTCGTTTCTAGCACAAACAAAAACAAAAACAATCAAAAAATAACATATAACAAATAACACCAAAAATTTGGTAACGTAATTAGACACACGTTGCTTACATCTACGAGGCCCTCACCCAGCTTAATACTTTCATTAAAGTGTAATAGATTTATCCAAGTTTGTACTGAGTCGACACCACTCAACCCTTGACATTATTTGTCAACCTCACATCCCGTGAAAGAATTTAACACTCAATAGTATGACTACGTCGTACTAACCTTAATAAAGGATTTTCTCAATCAATATTTTAACAAAAGAATAATAAACGAATAATTCAAGTGATTAGAATAATAAAGAACAAAAACTAAATACACTTGAAATAGGAAGGAATGACTTCCCGATAAATTCAGCTCCTTTTAAGACGAATCTAAAAGTTTTTCACCAAGTAAATTGTCATAGTCAGCTGCTGGGATTTTGCGCCTAACTTTTAATCGTGAATCTTCGAATGGAGCCACTCTAACCACACTTCATAAAACTAAAAGGCAACACCAAAATGACACATACACCAGCAAGATAAATCAGTTACCTTGAAAATGCCTCTAGCAATTTGACTTTCAAGAGTTAGAAATACAGATAGCAAATTCACGCAATGTCAAAAGGAAAATCACAGTTGCACCAAAATCTCCATCGATAACCCAACCAACAAGCATACTCAAGGCAATAGACACTTTAGCTCCCTTGGTCACGAGATGCTCAAAGAGTCTTCATAAGATGGAGTTCTTCTAATAACCAATTAGCTATAAATCCAAATAAACTATCTCAAACAATGCTTTCACGGAGGAAAGCCGTTGAAGCATAAAATGAAATTCGCAAGATGATTCACGCAAAGATGAAACCAAAACACAACTACATACCTATCCATCCAATCGACAACCACATAAAAGATTAACGTCATCTTGGTCCTCCAACCAAAGGTGATAAGTCAAATTATTTATATATGATTTTGGGATGAATTGGAACTAATTTGACTTATCTCTATATGAATTTTGAGCTTTATTTGATCAATTCTCACACATTTCAACTTTATTACTTAATAAGTTCCAATAGATGGATTTTGGGACAAGAGGCATAACTTTTGTTGTGGATGTCATTAAGGAATTCAAGTACACATTCAAAGAGGAATTCGAGTTCTACAACTTCTATGAAGACTCCAAAGAGAGATTTTGCTGTGTAAAGGGTCAAAATTGCACATTTCTGTCGACACCCAGTGTATGTCCGCCCAGCGAACATTATGCCCTTCAAATGGACATGAACGGAGCTGAAAAGCTAGAAACCCAAGAAGGTCTGCTCAGCAGACATGAAGTCTACCTAACAGACATTTAATGACTAAATTTGCTCTGAAAACCTGAAAAGGTCCTCCCAGCAGACATGAAGTTCGCCTAACAGACATTGTCGGCACTATTATGAACCATATTCCCTTGTTTGGCAAAAACTAGGTTTCTTTGAGTCTACAACACTATAAATACTCTCCAAAAAGGGGTTCTACAATGAAACCGAGGCTACACAAAAGGAGGCACCCAAAAGAGGCAAAGAAGAAGATTAAAGAGGATTGAATCAAGCATTAGAAGCAATCTTGCTTTGTGTTCTCTCTATCTTCTCTCTCTACTATTTTTTGGGTGTTTAGATTCTTTTATCATGTTTTAGAACTAAACCCCATTTAGGATGAGGGATGTAGCCTAGTTTGAAGGATTTATTTATATTTTATGGATTGACTGGTGTTGAATGAAAGTTCTTGGGTTATATTTATCTTTCTTGAACTTCATTGTTGTTTCCATACTTTATCACCATAGATAAAACCTTAGGAATCATATGATGAACTGAGAGGTGAAGTATGATTTATGCCCTAGGAAGATAAACCCTTTAGATATAGAGATAGAGATATCCTGAACTAGTGTGATAACTTACGGTTGCTTGTTTTTAATGAATTCGACTAGTTAGGTTTCACATTGAAAGATAGTAATCAACTAGTTAGGTATTCTTATGTCTTGAGAGAGAATACAAGTAAATTTGTGCAATTGTTATTATAACATGTCATTCAATTAATTCCATAATTTATTGATCAATCACTTAAAGTGGTGAACCCCAAAGCCCTAAGTCTAAATCACTAGATTTCTTTTGTTTATTTATTTACAGCCTTTACCATTTATTATATGCTCTAATCCAATCATCTTTTAAGTTTCTTATTATTTTAGTCCAAGTAATTAGGATTAATTTAGTAGTGAGTATCTTAGTCTTTGTGAGAGATGACCTTGAAATACTTAATTTGTAGGTACTAGGAACGATTTTGTGTACTTGCAGATTTTGTCGACTAAGTTTTTGACACTATTGTCGAGGACTAATTTATATGTGCTACTATTAATTATATTTATTTTTATTACATTTTTCTTCTATTAATTACTTTTAAGCTCTTTCTCTTTGTTTTATTTTAGGAGCTACATGAACTTAAGGTATTCAAGAAGTTTGAACAATGATCAACTAATTGAGTTAAATCCTAAAATTGAACACCCTTGTAGAAGGAATAGCGCCCAAAGAAGAAGAGAGATGGCAAATAATAATCAAAATCCAATTATGCATTGGGAACAAGATATAGGGAATGATCAGTTCAATGAAGGAAGTTAGGCTAAACCAGTGGTTATTAATCCTGCGATAAGGAGAATTAGATATTATCATATGCCATTTATTGTTGGAAACCCTTCTTGTATTCGATTGAGTGTAACATCAAGGAATTATGAGCTGAAGCAGATTCATTTATCTATGTTGCCACAATTTAATGGAATGTCGAGTGAAGATGCTCTAGCCCTTATGAGAGATTTCTATGCTACAGTTCAGACTCTTCCATTGTATGGATTATCTGAAGAAGAGTTAAGCCTAAGTTTTTTCTTTATTGTATGAAGGGATTAGCAAGAAACTTGTTGCTAAGCTTGGAGGTAGATTCCCTTGATACTTGTGACAAAGTAATGGAGACTTTCATGATGAAGTGGTACCTAGCCCATAAAACTCTCGAACTAAGGAAGATGATACATTGGTTATCGCAGAAAGAAGGAGAAAATTTTCATGAAGCATGGGAGCGATTTAATGATCTCCTGATCTCCTTAACTAGTCTCCTTATCATAGATTTGATATATACTCTTTGACTTAGTTTTTCTACCATGATCTCACTGATCACAATCGAACTTTGGTGGATTTAAACATTGGTGGGAATATTAGTAACCTGAGTTCCCAAGAGTTATGAAATATTTTCAAAAAAGTTGCAGAGAATTCACATTATAAGGTGACTAGGAGCAAAGCTGCTTCTCTTAATAAAGTGGGTTTTAAACCTGACATGGCCTACCAAGTGTTGGGAAATCAGGTTGGGATCTGATCCGAACCGTAGCGGAATAACCACAAAACTTTTTCGTGATATTTGATTTCCCAAAAACAAAGATCTATTTAATTCTATAAAATGATTAACACGAATAAAAATAAAGTGGAAATTTATTTCGTACCTTATTCCGAAGCTCAATCTTTGTCTTGATGCATTCCTTGAACCATTTTCGAAACTGATCCGTCTCAATCACCGTAGCTGCACAAGTGTCCGGCCTCTAACGGTATCCACAGAATAGGTTGAGAGAATTCTGTAACTTTTAGAAAGAGGGTTAAGCATGAAATGCTAGCTACATAGAGCTTAAGCCTATTTATAATAAACTTTGGACGTTTTAGTAATTAATTTCAATAAAACTTTAATTGAAATTTAATACTAATTTCAATAAAACTTTAATTAGAATTACAAATAATTTTAATTAAATACCAATTATGCCCAAATAAGATTCAATATCTTATACTGATTCTTATTTGTTAAATATCTCATATTTAATCATAAAATTTCTCAAACTTTACAATCAAGTCCAACTTGATTAAATTAAGTTTTGCTCTCTTCAACCCATTTTATATGTGTGACCCATTAGGTTCCCAAATATGTTGGCAATGATTATAAATTATAATTCTAATTCATAATTAGAATTA
>JAOSBK010051195.1:0-17595 GCA_027568895.1 Erythroxylum shatona
CTCAATTCTTCATATTCTCACACTTTTTCTCTTTATTTCTTGATTTTCAACTTAATTTTCAATCAACTCATTCACTTAAACTTTCATAACCCAAACAAATCTACTCAAATTTCAAAGTCATCAAAACCAATCACTTCATTTCTCATCAATTTCCTTTCAGCATATTTACATATATAACACAATACATATACTAACACACTCATTCAAGTTCAATTTATATTTCTAAATTCCACTCAAAAATCGGGGTCCAACAGTCAGCCTCTATGAGATGCTTAAATTTGACTTTTTTTTTGAAAAAATTGCCTCTCTGAATCCAGTAGAAATTTAGCCTACTTCTTCTTAATCCTCACCTCTTGATTCAACTTAATATCTTCAGGCCTATTAAGGGAGGCCTTATATGATGTTTGGAAAAGTTCTCGTGCCATCTTAACTTTACTAAAAATGTTCCCATATGCTTCAAAATTCAATGTTTTCAGAGGGTGTTTTAATGCCTTTAGTTTCCTGCACAGAACATATTGGGTTGTCCCCTTCACTTCCATCTCCCATCTACTATCAACAATATCTTGAAACCGAGGATGATTAAGCCACATATTGAAAAACTTAAAAGGTTTTTTTCCTAGCAGTTCCATTTGGTTGAAACCTACTAATACTGGACAGTGGTCTGAATCTGCTTTCATTTCCAGAAAATGTGTTGATCAGTTGTAACCCAAATGGCTCTATGCTTGATTCAGGAGGATTGTATCTAATTTTGCCCATAAGTGATTTTTGTGCCAGGTGTAGAATTTCGCTTGCTCGAGGCATTTGTTAGCCCAAGTACCAGTCTGAATTCTAGCAAGTCTTTGAGTAAGTAAGTCGAAGGGGGCTGACAACCCAGCCTTTCCCTTACTGCACATACACAATTAAAGTCTCCCATTATGATCCAAGGCATCAATGCATCCTTATTCACTTCCATTAGCTTCTGCCATAATTCTCTTCTGTTTGTAACACTATATGGTCTGTAGACAAATGATACTATAAATGTGACCTAAGATACGCAACACTGAATGTTAACAAGTATGTATTGTTCTCCCAGCTCCAACACATGACATTTATAAAAAATGGAGTTCCAGATAGTACAAATTCTTCCCCCTGTGATAGCAACAAAATTATGACAGTATTCCCAACCATTGAATTTGTTATTCATCATCTTACTCAAAATATCAATGGATAACTTTGTTTCAAGAAAACTTACATTTGTATTGCTTAAGGAGGTTGACAATATTATGTTATCTCGAGGCCTTATTTAGGCCTCAGACATTCCAGCAAAGGAACATCAATTTTTACTTTAGGGTATCTCCCCCCTCTTGTCCCCTTTAGAGCTTCAGTACTACTATTTCTCATTTCCTCCTTATTGCTACCTTCCTGCCTCTGCAAATTCCTCCTCTCTTTCACTGTTCTATTTATTTGTGTGATTACTACCTTCCCTTTGTTAACACTCATGTGTTTAGGCACCTTCTGTCATTCTCCCTTATTTACTTCTTTAGGACCCATCCGAGATTGAAACTTTGGTCCCCTTATTTTAGCCAGTTCCTCCCTACACCCAATTCCTTCATTATCAACTTCATTATGCAATTGTTGTTCTCCCTCCTTATCAAGATTTCCATTCTAAGCTGCTCCTACATGAACTTTTGATTGTTCCTGTCTGCCTTCCTCCATCTCCAGGTTAGGCTAGTTCATAACACTATCTTCCTCAGCCATTTCAATATCTCCTACATTTGCAGTATTGTTCATTTGTTACTTCTTAATTTTCCCTTTACATTCAAAAGGATTATGTCCAAATTGCTTACAGTGACAATAGTAGCTAGGAAAGGTCTCATAGAGTACCATTTGTGTGTATCTGGTGCCCCCGGGCATTTTCACCTCAAAGCTTGTCACAGGTTATCTAGACACATCAACTTCTACCAACAGTCGTGCATAGCTAATTCTTGATTTCTTACTAGTGATCTTATCTGTGCACAATGGCCTACCAATTCGGGATCCTAACTTAGAATGTTCCTTCTCATTCACAGCTCCAAAGGTACATTTGGCAATTGTAACCATATGGGAACTTCCATAAAATCTTTGTAGTCAAGGGCAAAACCTTGAGCAATTTCCTTCTCCTAAGTACCTCACACTTTGTGATCAAACACCATCCCTTTCTTGATTTAATATGGCGTGATTTAGTGACCTTTAGGAAGAAGAAGAGTACTGCATTGAGAGACTAATAGTTCGAAGTAACATAGTAAGCGAGATTCGTAGGTTCTGTACATCATACGATTGGGCTTCGCCCACTTTGCCACTCGACTATACACCATATCCTGTTTAGTCTTGCGAGAGTTAAAGATTCAGAAGCGATTTGTTGGGTTCTATCGCTGGAGTAGAACGATTGGCAACCCAAGTCTTAGGGCAAACCATCAACCCTGGTATTGGCGACTTCTAAGGGCGGTGTTCGCAGGACTGTACACTACCCTATTAGGGTAATCCATACCAAGGTTTTTGAGTATGAGATATGGGTAAGAAAATCATAAGGGGAAGGACATCACAACAGATTGTGTGGGGTTACAAGTAGCAGATTTGAGAAAACTTCCTATGGGAAATCTGGAACATATCCAAAGTGAAACACGAGAACCAGGGACAGTGAACAGTCAGACGCTATAATTTGCAAACCTGAAGAATAATGTGGGGAATAGGAATGTGGAGTTGAGGGTAGCAATAGAGGATTTAGGAATACCCAGTGGTGGAGAACGAAGAACAGCACAACAGGGTAAGCCTTATGAGCAAATGGCTCCTATGAACAGACCAAGTACGTTTCGAATTACTGAAAACATGAGTACTAATGTATTGTGTGAAGAGTTGGGGGATGAGGATGCATCCATAGTTGAAGAAGATATTGAATTGGGGAGTGTAGATTCAACTGATACTGATGATTTAAAAGAAGAAGAGTCTGCATTGAAGATGTTTGATAAAATGCCACAGTTAACTCTAGCAATGTAGAAAGAGGAAGAGCCAATACAGAATGTGTCCAACAAAATTCAAAACCGATTGTCTGCAGTCACCAAAGGAGGCAAAAACAAACCTTTATTTGCTAGCCTCTTTAGAAATAACCGTGATCTAAAGCAAGGGTTACAACTAGAATACATGCAAGTTGAGGATGAAGTAACAATGGAGGAAGATGATATAATGCCGACTGAGCAAGAATGGGGGTACTACTTGGTCGGATGTTTTATTGGAAGGTTTTCGGGGATGAAAGCCATCGAAGGCCTAATTGCTAAATGGGGACTGCCTTGCAAGTTACTACCTTGCCCTATGGTCAGGGCTGGATTGTGTTCTAATTCGAAGCAGATGAAGACCGATCTAGTGTTCTGGCCGGGGGGGGGGGGGGGGGCTATATCACCCATCTTTGCTTTCAACTATCAAGACTTCATAAAAGTCCCATTATGGCTCTAATTTTTAAATGTCCCACTAGAATTATGGACTAAAAAAGGCCTCTCCAAACTCAACTCCTGGGTTGGTAAACCCATATGCACAAATAAGATAATAGGCAAGCAGTCCAAAATTGGTTATGCACGAATTTTGGTTGAGGTGGATGTGTCTAGAAAACCAGTCACTAGTTTTGAAGTTAAAATGCTGGGAGGAAGTAGATATACCCAAATGGTAATTTATAAACATTTCCAAGTTATTGCTGCTATTGTAAATAGTTCAGGCATAATCCTTTCGAGTGTAAAACTACGGGGAGAACACAGAAAAAGGGGCAAAAGGTGGTTACTAAAGGGGGGGGGGGGGGGTACACAGGTTGGCCCCCCTTCGAATAAAGGAGATGGTATTGAGGATGATGGTGTAAAGGATCAGGTTACCCAGGGTACGAATGTTGAGACAATGGACAAACCGAGGAGCCACATGGGAATAAGAAGTAAAGGTACAAGCCAAGATAAGGAAAGTGGAAGGTAAAAACAACCAGACGAGCATAACTCTGCTACTATAACCAAAGAGGAAGTAAACGAAGTCAAGGGGCAGAATGGTATCCAACCTCAGAGGGAGGTTAAAACAATAAATAGCAGTGATTGGCAAAAAGTGTTAAGGTCTTAAAATAATACCAAAGGCAAGGCAGTGATACCTACCCACCGAAGAATAAATAAAGGTGATAAAGGTCCAGTTCAACTGAAAGGGAGTAAAGAGGTGAGTAAGAAATGCACTGCAGAGGAAAAAACCCTTCAATAGGTAAGCGGATAGGGTCGACTCCCAAGTCTTTCATTAGCCTCACAAACACAATTGAAATTCCCCATTATCATCCAGGGCTACATTAGATCTGTGGCTGCCCTATCAACTTCTGCCACATGTCCCTTCTTTTTATCACACTGTATAGTCCATATATGCAAGTCACCAGAAACTGTGTCTTAGTAGTTCAACATAGCACATTGTAGTGGATAAATTGTTCATCTAACTCTAACACATAACACTGATAAAATGAGGAGTTCCAAGCTATAGCAATTCGACCCCCGATGATGGAGCCAAAATTATGGTTAAATCCTGAGGGAATAAATCCTTCAAATTCTTCAATATGTGGATCAACCACCCTAATTTTCCTGATATAATTACTAACATCTGGGATATGGAAATCGATGGAACTACTCAATATACTTTGTGTGTGAAGCTGAAGGCTCTTCAGTCCCCCTTAAAAACATTAATCAAAGCAGCCTACAGTCATATTGAAAATAAAGTCTGAATGGCACAGGAAGAGATCCAAAGAGTGTATCAAGCTTCCTTAAGCACACTCGAAGATGAAGAACTGAAACTTGCGGTGAATAATAAAAGGAGGCATGCAATTTTTTTGCAAGAGGCAAAAAGATTAAATGCAACCACTTGATGGAGGCCGATAGAAGCACTCGGTATTTTCATGCAGTGGATCAAAAGAGAGGCCAAATAAATGTAATTTCCCAACTTATCAAAGAAGATGGATCAGAAACTACTTCAATCGAAAAGGTGACGGAATGTGTAGTTAGTTATTATAAGGGACTCCTTGCTACGTCATCCCCTCGGGAAAGAGTAGACTTACAGGTGGTAAGACGTGGAGAAGTGACGAATCCAGAGATGAGTAAAACATTGATTGCCCTAATTATAGATGATGAGATTAAGGGAGCTATGTTTGATATTGATAATGACAAAGCTCCGAGGCCAGACGGATACATAGTTTCCTTTTTTAAGAACTAGTTAGATAGAGTTAGACAAAGAGTCATAGAAGTCGTGCGTGAATTTTTTTATCAATGGCTGAATGCTTAGACAAATAAATTACACTATCATCACTCTCATCCCCAAGAAGAAATCAACACTGAGAGTGAATGATTTTAGACCAATAGCCTGCTTGAATGTGGTTTATAAGGTAATCACGAAGATATTGAATGAGTATATGACTATGTTAGTGGGGAAAATAGTTGACCCTGCTCAATATGCTTTCGTGCCTAATAGGAGTATGTTTGATAACATCTTCTTAGCATAGGAACTCGTCAGGGTTTAGATTAGGAAACGCATCTCCTCATGATGCATGATTAAATTTGACATTACTAAAGTCTATGACACGATTTCATGGGATTTTCTGAAAGAAATGATGCAAGGGTTGAAATTTCTAGAAATGTTTGTTTGTTGGATTATAGAGTGTGTAACTATAACTTCATTCTCAGTATCGATCAATGGAACCCCACATAGCATGTTTAAGGGTAGAAGAGGACTGCAACGGGGGGACCTGATGTTACCCACCCTCTTCTTGCTATGTTTGGAATACCTATCCAGAGTGTTAAAAGTGAGAATAGCCAGCCCACACTTCAACTTCCATTTGAAGTGTAAGATACTAGGTATCACACATTTTGCCTTTGCTGATGACTTGATGTTACTTTCCAGAGGTGACCCCATATCAATCCGTGTACTAGTGAATAGGTTAAGGGATTAGAGAGCAATGGCAAGGTTAAGGGTAAACCCCTCAAAATCCAATATCTACCTGGGAGGGGTATGGGGAAGAAATAAACAAGACAATTTGTAGATGGTCAAGTATCCTATTGGAGACTTCCCAGTTTGGTATTTGGGTGTTCCCTTAGCACTTATGAAGGTCTCGTGGCTCAATTCTCGGTATTGCTTGAATCAGTGGAAAACTACATTAATGTATGGAATGGGAAGAACCTCTCATATGCGGGGAGGATTGAATTGGTGAATTCGGTTATACAAGGTGTACTCTCATTATGGCTTTAAGCCTTTCCTATCCCAGTAGTTATCCTTGAGAGGATAACCTCTATATGTAGACTCTTTTTATGGGTGGCTAGCATTTTAGGGTGGCTTGGGATAACATTTGTGCATTAAAGAAGGAGGGAGGATTGGGCTTGAAGAATTGTAAAGTATGGAATTTGGCATTTTTGGCTAAAATGTTGTGGAACATACATGCTGAACCCAAATCTTTTATGGGTGAAATGGACCATGAGATTTACTTGAGGGGAGTACAGATATAGGATTGGGTCCCTCATAATTGAGACTCTTCCCTACTAAAAAGATTAGTACTAATCTGGGACACCTTGGTGGGAAAGTTGGGAGGCCGTAGTAAGGTGGTACACAAGATGCAGCAGTTATGTGTTAATGGAGCTTTGTCATCACACAAGGTCTATAAGCTAATGCGGTAGGCGGCCATGGATGTCTTTTATTTTGAAACAATATGTCCTGCCAAAGTACTCTTTCATTGCTTAGCTTAGTCTTTGAAATAGACTGCCAACTAAAGACAATTTGTTATTTTTAGAGTTGGACCGTATATGTAGGTTGTGTAATAACGACCTAGAAACTGCTAATCGTTTATTCTTTCAATGTCCTTTTACAGGTGAGATTTGGAGTGCAATTAGGGGGTGGTTAGGAATGACTCGAGCTATGTCTACACTTTTGAGCACCATCAAGTGGATTCAGAAAGATTATAATGGAGCTCGCCTCAGAAGTAAAGCTGCCAGACTTGCATTCGTATGTACTTTGTATACGATTTGGGATAACAAAAATGCTAACCAAATCGATGCAGATTCCATTACAAGCTCTGATGTAGTATTCAAAATAAAAATTGTGATGTATAAGATCCTATATAGATTATATCCAGCAGAACTTATTCACTTTTGATGTTTCTGTTGTCTTTTTGAATTATGCTATGCTGTTTTGTTTATTGTTTCTTTTCAGATGTAATAGGGTAACTAATGTGCTTTTGCATATAACCTTTCATTGGATGTTTAGGGAAATTGGGGGACTTTGATGTTGATACTCATTAGAGAGGGGTATGCCTTTTAACACCTCGATAGCTTTTGAAAGTTGATGGATAAGTTTTCAAATGTACTAAGGGATTGGGTACATATGATGTAGGCTTTTTGATTCACATGCTTTGGGCATTTGGTACATTTGTTGTAGGTTTTAGACTGCCTTTTGTTGCTACGGTCCTGTGTGGCCTTTGCTAAAAATTTGCTCCTAGCCTCTTCTTGCGCCGTCATGGAGGATAGGATGCATATACAATGTATCTAACAGATTCCCTTTCATGCTTTAGTTGGTTTTGATTTATGATATATTATTTTACATATAGTTTCTTTTTGGATGTAATGGGCTAAATTAAGGTGCGTTTGCATATAACCTCTTTTTGGATGTATTGGGGATTTAGGATATTTTGATTTTGTCTCATATGTGATCGGGGTATGCCCCATTGATCGTTATACATACATTTTGATGAAATATACTATTTACCTTTCATAAAAATACGAAAGAGCTATCAGTGTGCATACGTGAGTGACTCACTTTGGGTGATTTTTCTCCCAATTTTTGTACACATTGCAATCCGATTCTACAACATTTTCCTAGCTAATCTTGGGTGAGTTAACGATCTTGAAATAGTTTTGCTAATTGTTTCTGTTAGATTTGAACAATCGGCAGCCCTAGTTTTAGGGCAAACCCTCGGCCCTGGGTTTTGGCGATTATGGGAGGATAGGGAAGAAAAAGAAATCAGCTCAGAAAATAAGGGACATCACCAAGGATTGTGTGTTAGGTTTATAGGTTGAGGGTATGTCAGATAGTGTAGGCATTAAAACACAAGAGGAGCGGGAATACAACCAAGTATAGATGCGAGCCCAAGTGGAGCTAGGCTACAACCAAGTACAGATGCGAAAGGTGAATGAACAACCAGTAGTAGAGGGCAGACAAGGAATTGTCAGGGCAAAATCAAATGTTGGTCCCTATCGTCAGGAACAATAGAAGGGAAACAGGGAAAGACAAGAGAAGGTGGGGTCTGACAATAGGGGAGGTAAGGAACTGAATAAATTCAAATGTAGATTCTAGGATATTGTGTGCTGAAGAGCTGGGGGATGAGGATGCATCCATAGTTAAGGATGATTCTGATGAGGGGAGTGAAGACACGTCAACATCTGATAACTTAGAGGAGGATGAGTTTACACATAAATTGTTTGATAACATGCCAAACTAAAGGCCTACAGTCGACGAGGGAGACAAAAATAAGCCAACATTTTTCCAACCTTTTCAAAAACAATTGTGATATGACAAAGGGAATGCAGTTCGAATTTGTCCAAGTAGAAGATGAGGTTATTATGGAAGATGAAGACATAGTAGAAATCGAACAAACATGGGGATTTTGTTTAGTGGGATGCCTCAAAGGAAGGTTCCCAAGGCTAAAAGCTACCGAAATTCAAGTAGCTAAATGGAAGGTGCAATGCCAAATTCTACCTCACAACCAGGGTTGGATGGTATGCTAATTCAACATAGAAGCAGATCGCACCATGGTCGTAACAGGAGGCCTGTATGTAATGCAAGAGAGGACTCTGCTATTAAAGAAATTGTCACCAGGGTTTGCATTCAATTACAAAGAATTCATGGAAGTCCCTATTTGGGTGCAGTTGGCAAATGTACCACTAGATTTGTACACTAGTAATAAGTCCCGAATAGGATATGCAAGGGTATTAGTTGAAGTCAATGTCTCCAAAATCATGTGACTAGTTTCGAAGTAAGAATGCCCTAAAGAACTTGATACACCCAACTAGTTCTCTATGAGACATTCCCAAGTTATTGTTGCCATTGCAAGAGATTTGGTTATAATCCATTCGACTGTAAAGGAAAAAATAGAAACAAACAAATCCAAGACACCAATACTATGGGCAATACTGAAACAGTTAAAGAAGAAGGGAGAGGAGTCAGATCAATCAAAAAATAGAAAGGGGTATACTTGAACAATTAGTAACACAATAGGGAGAGGCTCAAGAGGTAGATTCTACTAAAGGGGAAAAATAACATAGTCAGAAGGTATACATAAAAGGAATAGGAAGCAGGGTAAATAACACTAGATTGAGGGGTCAGAAGGATCAATCTCTGATGGCTTCTAGTAATATGAATGAGAGGACATGGCAGAAGGTATTGAATAACAAGAATGCTAGTAAGGGGAAGGAAGTCTTGACATAACCGAGTAGAGCAGGGATTGATAAGAGAAATACAAGGCAAGTGGGTAATAATAGAGAGGAAGTAGGTGTGAGCAGAGATGAAAATATGAGGAGGGTAGGGGGAGCCTCCCCCACCTAACAAATAAAGATTCTCTCCTGGAATGTCCGAGGCCTAAACACGGCCTCGAGACAATGCAGTGTGGTTAGCCTCCTTAGGCAACATCACTACAATCTTGCATCCCTATTGAAAACAAAGTTAACTGAAGAGAGTTGGCACAAAATGATGAAAAACATATTTGGAGGATGGGGTTAATTCCATAATTTTGATATCATTGCCAGAGGTAGAATATGTATAATATAGATCACTAAACTCTACAAATTCCAAATCCTGGAGGTAGGAGATCAACATATACATATAGAAATCCAATGCAGGATTGCTCAGTTACTCTTCACAGTCTCATTTGTTTATAGATTGTATAGTGCCACAAGTCGAAGGGTGCTTTGGCAGAAACTTCAAGAAGCAAATGGTGATATAAGGAGAAATTGGATTATCATAGGAGACTTCAGTTGTGTCTGTAATACAAAAGAGAGGCTTGCTTGTCATGTACCTTCAGCTTACCTGCTTAAGGACTTAATGGAATTTAGAATGACAATGGAGTTAGAGGATGCTCCTAGCCGAGGGGAGTTTTATACCTGGAACAAGAAACAACTATGAGCCAAATTGGACAGAGGACTACTAAACCAAGCATGGAATGAATTAGGAGTTAATTGTTTTGCTCATTTCTTAGAAATGAAGGTTGATTCAGGCCATTGCCTTGTGCTGGTGGAGTTTAACCAAACCAAAATGACAGGAAAAAGGCCCTTCAAATTCTTTAATATGTGGCTGAAGAATCCCTAAATACAAGAGGTTGTAGACAATGGATGGGAGAGGGTAATGGATGGCTTAGCCCCAGTTTGTTCTATGCAGGAAGTTAAAAGAGCTGATATGTGAGTTAAAGTTACCGAATTCCAAGACTTATAGTAACATTTCTATTAAGGCCAAAAGAGCACAAGAAGAGTTCCAACTAGCCTATAAGGCATCCCTAGATAGACCAGATGATACAAATTTGAGTTTAGAGGTGAAGACAAAGAGAAAGTAGGCAATTTTTCTAATCTGAAAGGTTTTTTTATTAACAGAAGGCAAATGCACACATATTATGGAGGTAGATAAAAGCAATAAGTATTTCCATGCATTGGTGAGGAAAAGGGGAAAGCAAAATACAATTTCCCACATCATTAGGGATGATGGGAATTCAACAATCTCAATGGATGAAGTGGTGAACTACTGCCTAAACTACTATCAAGGTCTCCTAGGAACCTCCCTACCTACGGATAGAAGTTGATATAGTCCAAAATGGACAAACCCTAGATCAACAAGCGGGGGAAGGGTTGGTTGCCCACATTAGGGAAGAAGAGATAAAGAAGGCTTTGTTTGATATAGGAGATGAAAAAGCCCTTAGACTAGATGGCTATATTTCAGCATTTTTCAAACAACAGTGGGAGAGAGTAGGGTAAAGTGTGACTACATCAGTGCAGGAATTCTTCACAACTAGCAACCTCCTCAAGCAGCTTAACCATTGCACTCTCACACTTATTATGAAGAAGAAGACTGCTTTTAAGGTGGCATATTTTAAATCAATTGCCTGCTTAAATGTGGTATATAAGGTGATTACTAAAGTTTTGAATACGAGAATGACTAAGGTGATGAAGAAAATAGTTGATCCACCATATACAGCTTTCATACCTGGTAGATACATGATGGATAATGTGTTTTTAGCTTAGGAATTAGTAAGGGGATATACAAGAAAAAGAATCTCGCCTAGATGCATGATCAAGATAGATCTCACAAAGGCCTATGATACAATTGAGTGGGGTTTCCTTGAGAACATGATGGAGTGTTTAGGGTTTCCTCCAAAATTCATTAGATGAGTTATGGAATGTGTGAAATCTACCTCTTATGGTTTAAAGGTCGAAGGGGGCTAAGGCAAGGTGGTCCAATGTCACCCACCCTATTCTTACTTGGGCTAGAATACCTGTCAAGATTGCTAAAGAACGGAATAAACACTCCTCAGTTTCACTTCCATCCGAAGTGTAATTAGGTATAACTCATTTTGCTTTTGCGAATGACCTTATGCTTTTTTCAAGATGGGATCAATCCTATATAGGCATATTGGCAGGAGTGCTATATGAACTAGAGAAGGTTGCTGGTTTAAAAGTGAGTATGTAGAAGTCCAGTATATATATAACAGGTGTGGAGGTTTATGAGAAGGAAGTTTGAAGGCAGATGGTGGACTACCCCTAGGAGACTTCCCTGTCCGTTACTTGGGAGTACCCTTAGCTCTAATGAAAGTTTCTATAGCCCAATTTTTAGTGTTAATTGAGTCGATCGAGACATTTTTGAATACTTAGAAGGGTCAATCTTTGTCTTTTACTGGTAGAATTGAACTTATCAACTCTATCATCTAAGGAGTATTAGCTTTTTGGTTACAGCCTTTCCCTATCCCCATAGCAATATTGGATTGGGTAACCTCCATGTGCAAGATCTTCTTACGGGGGAAGCCATTTTAGATGACATGGGATACCATTTATACACCGAAAGGAGAAGAAGGTCTGGGATTGAAAAATTACAAAAAGTGGAATAATGCACTTCTAGCAAAGGTTCTTTGAAATATACATGCAAAGAAAGATTCACTATGGGTGAGGTAGATACATGAAGAATACTTGAGGGGTACACTAACTTAGGATTGGAATCCCCACCAACGTAACTCACCTCTATTGAAAAAGCTGGCGTGGATTCGGGACAAGATGATGGAGAAATTGGGAGGTCAAAATGAAGTGGCTCATGACATTCAAAAATTGTGTGTGAATGGACTGCCCTCCTCACAAAAAATATATGATCTCATGCGAATGAAGTAGACAGATTAACCTTGGATGGCATTTATATGGAAGAAGTATATTCGTCCTAAATTTTCATTCATTACTTGGCTCAGTCTTAGGAATAGACTGCCCACTAAAAACAACTTACAATTCCTGGAGATTGAAAGAACATGTGCATTATGTAATATAGATATAGAAATTGCTGATCATTTATTTTTTAGATGTGCTTTTACAGGGGAAACCTAGAGAGCCATTAGAGCATGGTTATGACTAATATACACCATGTCCTCACTTTGTAGTGCCATTAAGTGGATAAGAAAAGACTACACTAGAGCAGGTATAAGAAGCAAAGATACTAGACTCGGTCTTATATGCACCATCTACATGACATGGAAAGCAAGGAACTCTATTCAACTAGAGTCTGCTTCTATTACAAGCTCTAATGTAATTATAAAAATAAAGACAGTAATGTACAGAATTTTATATAGATTGTATCCTATTGATCTCATTGCCTTGTAACATTATTGCTTTTGTATAAATGTATTGGGGTAAGGGTTGATGGCTTTTTATGCACATATGTGATGCACTCCTAGCCTCTTATTGGAGATATTGGCGACCATGAGAGGAGTCTTGGTTAGAGCTTAGTGACCATAACTGCCTCTTGAATGCATGGGGGTTTGGCTTAATTTAGGAGCATTAATTGAGCTTGGATGTATTGGGGAAAGGGTGATAGCTGACACAGTTAACCTCTTAACGGAAGTATTGGCACATGATGTTGGTTTTTCTGGTACACACGTTGGATGCACTAGGGGTAACTCATCAATTGTATGGAGGTATTAGGTAAGTAGGTGTCTTAGATCATTGTTCTCTTTGGATGTACTAGAGGTTAATATTATAACAGATAACCTCACTTCGGTTGTATTGGGGTAATAGGTACATTTGATGTAGGTGCTTCGGCTATACTTTTAATCGGGGCATGCCCCAATGACCTATCTACATATAATTTTATGCAATAAACTATTTACATTTCATAAAAAAGAGCTATTAGTAGTGCGTGTGTGAGTGACTCACCTTAGGTGATTGTTCTCCCAAGTATCGCACACATTGCGACCAGGCTACTTCCTACTTTCTTGATTAATCATATGTGAGTTAGTGAACTTCAGACAGAATCAGTGTGCTACATTAAGAGATTGAAGATTTGACGTAACATTTTAAGGTTGGTTTTATCAGACATCAGGGTTCTTCCCTACCTAGCTCCTCAGGTCTGAGCCATGGGAAAGAAAAAGCATAAAGGATGTGACATTACAGTCGAATGCGTAATGAGTCTACCAGTAGAGAATCTATGAAGGCAACCTAGGTTAAATCTCGACAATGCCAAAGAGGAAAAACATGAGGTAGGTGTGGCGAACGTTCACACATTGAAAATATCAACTACGAAGAACAATATTGGGGCTAGCAATATAGAGGCGCAGGTAGCGAATATGGTTGGGAGTGGCAACAAAGGAGGAGATAGCAGAATAGTATAGCAGGGTTAGACTCGTGAACCAGGTCAGTCACATTTTATGAACAAACAAGGTAAGGCACTGAATAAAGAACAAGTTGTGATTACAGGGGTATTGTGTGACGAGCTTGGGGATAAGGATGCATCCACAACTGATGAGGACATTGAATTGGGGAGTGTAGACTCAACTGACTTTGCTAGTCAAAAGAAAAGGAGTCTACACTGAAGGTGTTTGATAGAATGCCACAATAACCGCAGCTAAGTAGGATGAAGGCAACCCAAAACCATCTTATGTAAGCCTGTTTAGAAATAATAGAGAGATGAATCAAGGCATGAAACTTGAGTATATATAGGTCGATGATGAGGTCACTATGGACATGGAAGATGTAACTGAGATTGAACAAACATGGGGACATTATTTAGTGGGGTGTTTTGCGGGAAAATTCCCTAAACTGAAGGTTGTTGAAGGGATAATTACCAAATGGAATGTACATTGCATAATTATATTGCACAGTCAAGGGTAGTTGATTTTCCAATTCGATACTGAGGAGGAATGCAACAATGTGTTAGCTGGAGATCCTTATATTCTGTTTGGAAGAACCCTGTTACTTAGGAACCTTACCCAAGGATTTGCTTTTGACTACAAGGACTTTATGGAAGTACCAATATGGGTGCAACTTCCAAATGTGCCTTTAGAACTATGGAATGATAGGGGATTATCTAAATTGAGATCAAGAATAGGAAGGCCATTGTATACCAATAAGGTCACTAGTATAAAGTATAGAATCGAGTATGCATGGCTACTGGTAGAACTGGACATGTCTAAGAGTCCTGTGACCAACTTTGAGGTCAAATTGCCTAAGGGCAATATCTATACACAAATGGTGATCTTTGAAACATTCCCTAGCTACTGTTATCAATGCAAGAAATTTAGTCATAATCCATTTGAGTGTAAAGGGAAAAGTAAGAAGTAGCAGCTGAAGGAGAGAACTACGGTAGAAAGTACTTACTTGGTTGAGCACACAAGTGACCCGAATTTGCCTACTATGGACATGGGGGAGGGGAAATTGACATATAAAAGTCATGTAGCAGTTGCTCAGGTTGAAAATCCTGACAAGAAAAGTAAGTAGCATATACAAAATGCAAACGGTGATGAAGGATTGGAGAATAGGGTGAAAGTGACAGAAATAAGGAAACCTGACTCCTAGTCTCAGATGGACAACCCCTCACAGAATCAAGGTGAATGGCAATAAGTTCAAAACCAAAAAAGTCTTAACAAAGGGAAGGTAGTAATGCAAGCTAAAGTAGTTAATACCAAGATGATTTAGCCAAAGCTAGAAGGTAGCTTTCACATGGCAGTGAGGACCAGCTTTGAAATTCAAAAGGTTATAGGAGGGGGTTGACCTCCCTAACCTGACAAATGACAATTTTTTGTTGGAATGTCCCAGACCTAAACAAGGCCTCGAGACAAACTAGTGTTGTCAACCTATTTCGACAACACCAGTGTCACTTTGCTTGTTTATTGGAAACTAAGTTAACGGTTGAAAGCTTGAATAAGCTGATAAGAAACAGATTTGGTGATTGGGAATGTTACCATAACTTTGAAGTCATTGATGGTGGCAGAATGTGTATCCTTTGGCACTTTAATTTCTACCAGTGTCAGGTTTTGTCTTCAAGGGATCAATTTTACATGCAGAAATCCAATGCAAAATCACACAACTAAACTTTACAATTTCTTTTGTATATGGACTCCATACGGTTACAAAAAGAAGGGAGCTTTGGCAAACACTTTAGGCATTGAATACGGATACCAAAAAATCTTGGATTATTATGAGAGATTTTAATTATGTTTGTGATGCAAGGGAGAGGATCGGTTGCCAGCTCCTATATGCCTATTTGCTTAAGGACTTATTGGACTTTCGAATAACCGAGGGATTAGAGGATTCCCTTAGCCTTGGTGAATTCTATACCTGGAATAAAAAGAAATTATGGGCTAAATTGGATAGAGTTTTACTAAACTAAGCGTGGAACAATCTAGGACTCCGCTGTCTAACACACTTTTTGGCAATGAGGGCTAAATCCGATCATTGCCTTGTGTTTATGGATTTTAATCGAATAGACAACATAGGCAAGAGGCCCTTCAAGTTTTTTAACATGTGGCTGAAGCATCCCCAGATACAAGAGGTTATAGACAATCGATGGGAGAGGGTAGTGGACGATTCAGCACAGTTTGCCTTGCGTCGAAAATTAAAAGAGTTAAAGTATGACTTGAAGTCCCTAAATTCTGTGGTTTATGGGAACATTTTAGCTAAGGCTAAGAAAGCACAGGAGGTTTTCCAAATCACCTATAAGGCATCCCTTTCCACACCAAATGATATTGCCTTGAGTCAAAAGGTGAAGGAAAAAAGGATGTTGGTTGCTTTTTTAATTGAAGCGGAAAGACTCTTCTATCAACAGAAGGAAAAATGTACACATCTTATAGAGGCAGACAAGAGTAGTAAATACTTCCACGTAGTGGTGAGAAAAAGGGAAAAGCAGAATACAATAACGCATCTTATAAGGGAAGATGGAACCCCAACTACCTCAATGGGAGAAGTAGTTAACTGTTGCTTGAACTTTTACTAGTGTACTAGGTAATTCTTTACCTTAGGATAGACTAAAAGTTGATGTGGTTAGAAGTGGGCCGATCCTAGATGAACAATCAGGGGCAGTGTTGGTTGCCCTGATTAGTAAGGAGGAGATAAAGAAGGCCATGTTTGATATAGGAGATGAAAAAGCCCATGGACCAGATGGTTATACTTCTGCATTCTTTAAAAAGCAATGGGATAGAGTAGGGTCGACTATTATTGCTTTAGTGCAGGAATTTTTTGCAATTGGACGCCTCCTGAAACAACTCAACCACTACATTCTCACTCTAATTCCAAAGAAGAAGACTGCTCTTAAGTTCATAGACTTCCGACCTATTGCCTGCTTGAATGTGGCTTATAAGGTGATTACTAAAGTTCTGAATGAGCAAATGACTAAGGTGATTTGGAAATTAGTTTATCTAGCATAGGCAGCCTTTATACTTGGAAGGAACATGATGGATAATGTGTTCCTTACTCAGGAACTAATAAGGGGCTATTAAAGAAAAAGAATCTCACCCAGATTTATGATCAGTGATATTACCAAAGCTTATGATACGGTTGAATGGGGTTTCCTTGAGGACATGATGATGAGTTTGGGATTTCCTTCAAAATTCATAGGTTGTGTCATGGAATGTGTGCAAACTTCCTCTTATTCAATTTCCATCAATGGCTCAATGCATGGAATGTTTTAAAGTCACAGGGAACTAAAACAAGGTGACCCAATTTCACCTACCCTATTCTTACCAGGGTTGGAATATTTCTCAAGGCTGCTAAGAATCCGAACTAGTACTCCTCAATTCCACATCCATCCAAAGTGCAAGACACTTGCTATAACCCACTTTGCTTTTACAAATTACATTATGCTTTTCTCTAGAGGGGATCATGCCTCCATAAGCTTATTAGGGGGAGTTGCATAAATTAGGAAAGGTTATTGGCCTTAAAGTACGTGTGCAAAAGTCTAGTATTTATATAGCAGGAGTGGACGGATATGAGATGCAACACTTACGACAACTGGTTGTTGGACCCCGAATTTTCTTGGAATTTTTGAATTATAAAGTGGCATTAAATGAGGAAATTTATGGTGACTTATTTG
>JAOSBK010051203.1:0-17590 GCA_027568895.1 Erythroxylum shatona
CCCTAATTAATTAATAACCCCTTCGAGACTCTCTCCGAGATTCAATTAATTAACAGCATTAAACTCTAAAGAAACACCAACCCTAACTGACTACGCACAGACTCATGCTTCATCTAGTTAGATCGCAAGTTTCTCCACACAAAATCAAACAAGTACTATGTCCTAGTGCCAATTGCCACAAATACCAATTACCCAGTTAGACTCCACCAAGTAAATCAGTTGGCGATATGCAAATTAACTAATTCTACAATCAGGCCTCAATCGTAGAATCAATTAATAAACAATGACAGTAAATCAGAAACAGTACAAATATTATAAACCAAATAATCAGAACAATAGTCTCACAAATCAAAGCATAACAATTGGAATTTCCCGACTAAAAATAACTTAGCTACTCATAACGAAATTAAACCTAACAGAATTATGGAATAACATCGTCTAATAACAAAGAAAGAAGAAAAAACTAAGAAATTCTATCCAAGTCACGCTGCTGTCGTTTTTCCTCCCCTGCCCCACTGTTGCGTGCCTCTTGCTTTTTTTTCAGTCCAAAATTGCGGCTCCCCTCTTTGGCTGCTGTCTCATCCTTTTTAATTGTCTAGGTTTTTTTGTTCCCTCTCAAGTCTTCGTGGGCCCCTCCTGATGGTCTCTTTTAGTGAGCAACGTGGGCCCTTTTCAATTAACCAAAAGCTTCTTCCTCTTTTGGGCTGCCACGTTGCTTGGTTTTAGGTGCCCTTTTGTCTCTAGTGATGATGTGACAATTAAGTTTGCAAAGCCCTCCTTAATTCCCTTCGTTATGCGAAGATTGTAATTCCCAGGGTAACAGGGATCCTGTGCGTGATCGCGAATAGGCTTCCTGTCGTCTGGCAATTCATCCTTGATTTTAATTGCTGTTTTCCTCTTAATTCCTCACGTTATGCGAAGATTGTAATTCCCTACAAGGAAATATTAAATCAAATTAAGTCCCGATAATTGCATCAACAAGAGGAATAAAAAGGGATAATTAAAACAACAAAACTAGACAAATATGCACTTATCATAAGTGTATCTAACTATTGAAAATATAGGGAGTACTATATGACCTTGATATATATGCTTGTAATTTTCAATGTTATTAGTTATAAAATCAAATGTAAATATTTATTGCTTGACTTAATAAAAGACTCCACTACATGGAATTCATGCTAGATTTTACCTAATTAAAGACAAAATATGGTGCTTTTTTTTACTAAATATGACAAATTTACTTAATTTACCCTTCTTTATAGACTTCAGATATGGATTAGAAGTATTCATAATTTTAACAAATTGATGATTAACTAATCTTAATTTTTATTAACTTAAATGCTTCATATGGTTGAAATTTCATTCATTATTATCAGTCCAAGGTATTGTTTTGTTGTTATTAGTTTATTTGATGAAATAAAAATAATATATCTAGTTTAATGAAAATAGACATTGTTATAAGTTATTGCATGGTTGTATGTAATCTTCTACCCTCTTTAGATGATATAAGATAAATTACATGGTATGAGACACAAATTTCTCTACCTTTACTCCTAACTAAAGCTTATAAGTGTATATTTGAGTGGTTAAAGGAGTATATTTGGGTGCTTAAACAAATACAAACGTAGGAGTATACTTGAGTCCTTCAAGGGGTATATTTAAGTGCTTAAAAAATGTAAGCCATGTATACAATAGTGTTTCTTAGAAAATAAATCATGAACATGATTTCGTATACAAGTTTATAGTAAACCATGTCATATAAGAATATTATATTAAAAGATCTGAGTAGATAATGTGTACCTATCATTATTGATTGAGATTCCATACCAATAACACTATTTGTAATTAAGTTGCATGCTTGTAACAACATAATTTCTTCCAAAGAACATATTCATTATCTAGCCTTTCAATCATACTTCCATTACTGTGAGTGCATATGAATGTTAAAAATAAATAAGGAGTAATATATGAGCTTGATATGCATGTTTGTAATTTTTAGTGGTATTAGTTATAAAATCAAATGTAAGTATTTGCTACTTATCTTAATAAGATGTTTAATCACACGAAATTCATACTAGATTTTACCTAATTAAAGTAAAAAAAGGTACTAGCTGTATTATATATGAAAATTTTAGTAAAATATACATTCCTTATGAGCGTTAGGAATGGTTGAAAAGTTTTCATAATTTTATTAAATTGATGATTAACTATGAATTGGAGACTACTTTAGATGTTTTATAAGGTTGATATTTTATTTATTATTACGATCCAAGGTTATGTTTTTTCTATTATCGATTAATTTGATGAACTGAAAACAATTTATCTAATTTTTCATGAAAATATACATTAATATAAGTTGTTATATGGCTGTATGTAATCTTCTATCCTTGTTGGGTGACAAAAGGTGTTGTACAAGGCATGAAATAGTTTGTCTCTACTATTATTCATAACTAGAGCTCGTGGGAGTATATTTAAGTGGTTAATAGAGTATTTTTTAGTACTTAAACAAATGCAAGAGTAGGAGTAAATTTGATTCCTTAAATGAGTATATTTAAGTGCTTAAAAAATGCAAGTCATGTACTCAATGATGTCCTTTAGAAAACAATTCATGAACATGGTTTGGAACATGATTTTATAACAAACTGTGTTTTTATAAGAATATTACATTAAGTGAGTTAACCAGAATATATGTGTACTTGTCAATGTTGATTGAGATCGCATGCTAGGAACATGATTTTTAATTGAGTTACATGCTTGGATCAACATAATTTCTTCCTTAATTAAAGAACTTATTCATTATTTATGGCCTCTTAATTACACGTGACTGTTGAAAATATAGGGAGTAATACCTGACCTTAATATGGATGTCTGTAATTTTAAATGGTATTAGTTCCAAAATTAACCAATGAAGTTTCAGAATTGGATAATGGAATACATTCAAACTACATCTTTTAGTGTCTTGATTATTGGTTGACCATCTGTCTCTTTCAGAAGTGCTTGGGGGATTAGGCATGGGGATCCATTATCCCCTTACCTTTTCACCTTAGCTATGGAAGGACTTTCCAAACTGATCTTTAAACTTATAGAGTGCAACAACATATTTCATTATCACTACAAATATAGAGATATCAAGTTACCTCACTTAATCCATAATAATAAGCTCATGATGTTCTACAGTATCGATGATCATTCTATAAGCATGTTGCTACATATATTGTAAATATTTACAAATTGGTATGGGCTTACAGTGAATATGGAAAAAAGCAGGTTATACATATCCTCGAATGGTAGACAACAAGAGGAAATTCTTAATCATCTTGGTTTCCCATTGCATTCCCCTCCATTCAAATTTGGGTGTTCCAATAAAAACTTCCAAACCTAACTTTTTAGACTTTGTTCCTCTAATTGAGAAGATCAAGAACAAGATTTATGCGTAGCAAAATATATTTTGGAAGATTGCATCCAGATTAACACTTATCAATTCAGTCTTAAATAGTATGCATATTCACTGGGATGCACATATGGATCTACCAAAAAGAGTAACTAAGGAAATTGATAGGATATTGAAAGCTTTTCTGTGGTCTAGGAAGGTAGATGATTGCAAAAAGGCAAACATTAAATGGATTCATATCATGAGACCTAAGAAACAAGGAGGGTTCAGAATTATTCCCATTTTGCAAATGCAGAAATTCCTCTTATACAAGAGGATATAGAGATTATTTATTGATAAGAAGGCATTATAGGTCAAATGGGTGAATGTAAATCATCTTAATGAGAAGAATTTCTGGCAAATTGGTACTTCACATGAATTTTCTTATATTTTCAATTATCTACTTAGATTAAGAGACCTAGTGTATACTCACATTAAGCATCATTTGGGAGATGACACTAACATTTGGTTTTGGTTTGATAACTAGACCATTAATAGTTCACGTTTTCAAAGAGCAGACCTGGTACAACTCAGGAACAAAATTGTTACAAATACTAGATTATCTTCCCTTCTTCATAATAGGGATTGGTTTGGCAACTTAAGAGGTTTCTCCTTGCTTGCAGGCTATCTACCGCAAATACTTGAGATGTATGAACATGATAGTATTATTTAGGTGCATAATGCGAAAGGTATATTTTCTAATTGTTCCTACCATAGGATCATGACTCCTAATGCTAAAACAGTTCCTTAGTACAATACTATATGGAAGCAAACTTTGAACTCAAAAGTTTCAATTCTTTCTTAGTTGGTAATCAGGAATAGGATGAGAACTAAAGATAGATGACTTGGGCAATATGATCCAGTGTGTGCTCTTTCTAAACAAACCGAATAGAGTATGAATCACTTATTTTTTTACTGTAATTTTACTAAAGCCATTTGGAGAAAGAAGATGCACTATTTACTAGTCCATAGTTATACTTTTGAGTGGGGAAATACTTTTCAGATGACCATGGATTACTCCAAGTAAGGTTAGCTAAATAGGATGCTTATTAAAACAATCTTTACTATTACCATCTACTCAATATAGGTGGAAAGAAACAGGAGGTGGTGCAAAGGTCTTGAAACTGATAAATATCAGATATCATAAGTGATTATTAACTGGGTTTGAGCTACGTTGATTGTAAATTCCAAGCAAAATGCACTTACTCCTAACATAAAAGTTACCTGGATGTTAAAATTCATTGTGTCTATTGTAAATTGGTAGTATTGATTATTTTTTACTCATTGTGGACGGAATAAGCGCATCATTGTAATGTAGTTTTTGTAGCATTTACTATGGTTAATACAATATTTTATTTTTTTTAAAATATTAAGTCTTTTTCAAATTGCTAGTCTCAATCAAAATCTCATATTCGAAAAGGACGAGCTTTCACTAACTCAAAGAATCCAAGAAATGTTTTGTTGGGTATCTATTTTCTTTTCTATCCGATCAGTTAAATGACAAAACCAAGGAATCCAAGATGAGGAAATGAATGTGGAAAAGTGTAAAAAAGATAGAAAGAATACAATCTTGGTGGTAAGATTATGTGGTTGAATAGTTGGAAGTGAAACAGAAAGCTTGAAAAGAGATGGCTTTCGTCTTCCACCTGGTTAGTTGGAGTAGAAGTGAAGTGTACAAACTCTTTATAGCATCTCTCCTCTCTCCTATCTCTGGCTCTATATTATATACACGTACGAACTCTGACTCTAGATGTTAGGTGTGTCTATATTCCTATTATCCCATAAATTGAGAGTTGCAGTAAATTGTCTGGACATGGTTATGTGTTTGCATTGCTAACTATAAACAAGATTTTAAAACAGCCTACTGGTTTTGTGATAACCCTACCATTTTAGTTTTACACAGACAAATTTTCTTCTAATTATGAAAACGCAACATTTATTAAGGAAAAAAACTTTTTATCGTTATTAGTTTTAAAGGCATGAAAATCATGACAATACTGTTTGTCCAATGGAATGCCTGTTTTTATAATAATGGTAAAATATGTAATTATTATTATAAAAATTTCATTATATCTATAAAATATGCAATATATAAAAATTAAACGAAAAATCTACTAGTTGAATGACTCCCATAGCTATTTATGACATTCATAAATGTAAACTTCTAATTAGTTGTGTTCATTAAATAGATTGCTTCAAATTTATTTTTCTTTTTTATTGTGTTATTTTTCTATTAAAAACCATCCAAGTATAAAATTAATTGTATTGTGTTCTTTATGTATCTATACATGTAGGAAAAACCCAAGTAAGATAATAACATGACATATGAATAAATATTTTTCTTTTATTGAGCAAATCAAGAGGAAGAAAAAAGGGGTTAGAGAGAGACGTTGTGTCTTCTCTCTAGAATAAGTACAAGTATGCTTCACACCCTTTCTTCTTCTCCCTAACCACATGTTCCTCCCCCCTTACGTTGATTCCCCTCCCCCCTTTGCATCCTCTCTTGATTACTTAAAATTCCATCCTTCATCTTCGCTACTTGGTTCAACTTCCCTCAATCTCTAGAACTCCCATTAAGGGCTTTCCAGTCTTTCCTCACTTACTTTTTATTTTATTTTATTTTGCCGCCTTCCTTCTCTTACCCTTCTTCTACAACACAGCTTTCATTCCTTTTATAGGTTTCCTCTCACATCATGTTAGACACAACATCCCATAACTTTGTTGAATTTCCACCATTGTCATCCAATCCATCCCACCCTTCTCCAACATCCCCTTCCCTACTTCCTGTAACTGCTACTGTTTCTAATACCCAAAAGACATGGAAACAAATGGTTGGGGACACCATCACCTCTACTCTTTCTTATAAACCACTTAGTAAAGTTGATGGAAAAACTCATTATCTATCTAGACCTTGCAATGCTCCAAGATGGAGCAAATCGCTAGAAATTCACAATAGTAGGAGTTTTTAAGAACGCATACCAACTTTTCCATTAATGTTACAATGGGAAAATAAGCTACGAAAAAGTAGAGGCCTTAACGATGTTCTGCTATCTGAAGATGGCCTTGTACTTTTCTCTTCTCTATATCAACAACTCATAAAATTCTTGAGGAAGGTTCATGGCATTCTGGGAGTTAACCAATTTTTACAAATTTGGCAGCCTGGATTGAAATTTGAAACCATCAAAATTCATAACCTTCCTATATGGATTAAATTCCATAATGTTACCCTAGAGTATTGGACCATTTAGGGTTTCAACCAAATAGCTAGCTACACTGGAAAGCCTCTATGTATGGACAAGAATACTGCCAGTAAGAAAAGAATTGGATAAGCCTATATTTGTGTCAGTATGGAAGCATCAAAAGATCTTCCCAATGAAATCCCAATCATGTGCTAGGGGATGGGAATTAATTATGGGAGGATAGCATTGCAATTCCCTATCATTGTAGGCCCCCTGCAAAAGCTCACAATGCTATTTGGAGACCCACTAGTAAAGTCTTCAAGACTGGAAACTACCAAGAGTTGATGGGTCATGAAGAAGAATGTCATTCAGAAGAAAATTAGGATTCTGAAAATTCGAGTGCTTCTTTGAATGATAACAGGGATGATGTAAACCTCTCTCTTATAAATCTTATAGCAGAATCTACATAGAAAATGGATAGTTCTATTCTTTATGTAGAGTTGACTAACAAAGATAAAAAATAAAAAATTTGGGGAAATTTTACTATAGAGGAGAAAGATAACAAGTCTTCTCCTTGTCTTCTATCTAAACAAGCAGATAATTTAGTTATCTTACCTGAGCAACATAGTACAACTCTCTTATATAAGGAGGTAGTATGTAAAAATGAACGCCTTCATATCACCCCTTCTGCTTCCTTATGTTTGTCAATGGTAGAGGATATTTCTAATCCTTCTCAAGGAATTAATAAAGATAAAGATAGTGGAAATTCCCAATCTATGTCAAGAAGAAAATCTCAAAGGGGTAAGGGTAAAGGACCTATTTATCATGACTATTTTGGCTTGTAATGTTAGAGGAATAAATTGCACTTCAAAGTTATTAACTTTAAGGGATTTTGTTTGGAGAGAAAAACCTTTCTTACTTGGTTTACTTGAAACGAAAGTTAGGTTGGCAAACCTGAATAAGTTGAATATTTTGGGTCCTCAATAGAGACTACTATCTAATCATAGTCATCATGCCTATGGAAGGATAATAGTATGCTTCAATTCGATTGAGATTAAGATGGAATTACTAGAGGTAAATGAGCAGGTTATGCATCTTCAAATCCTACTACTATAAGGTAACAATGATTTGTATGTTTCCATTGTTTATGCTAGCAACTTTGAATTCCAACAAAGAAATTTGTGGAACAACTTCAGAAAATATAGTGGTAATATCAACAGACCATGGCTCATATTTGGGGATTTCAACTCAATTTTTTATGCATCTGAAGCTCAGGGTAACATCAGTTTGAGAAGCTACTCAAACGATTTGTGGGATTGTGTAGAACATATAAAGGTGACTTATCTCAAATATACTGACCACTCATTCACGTGGTCAAACAAGAAAAAAACAAATTGGTTCATCAGGAAAAAATTAGATAGAGTTCTTGTGAATGATCTTTGGTTGCAAAATTTTCCCAATAGTCTGGTTAATTTCATGGAACCTTTATTCTCGAATCACACGATCATTTTTGTCTCATATTTGTCCAGGCCTGCTGCTACTTACCATCCTTTTCGGTTCAACAATTACCTAGCTAAAGATCTTCGATTTGATGTTGCTTGTATGAAGGGGGCTCTGTACAGAATTAGGGGGACTAAATAGTACTGCTGTATCCCAAAGCTAAAAATGATTAAACAAGAACTTAAGCTGCTGAAATCTTTCAAAGGTTCCACTGTCGATGATGTTAAAAACACCAGAATGGAGTTGATCAGGGTGTTTAATATGTTATCCTCTAATCCAAATAATCAAATTCTGATTGACAAGGAGAAGCTAGCTCTCACCACTAACTTTAAGCAATAAGCAGTCACTCCTCTCTTTTGCAATAGAGAGTTTGGATAAATTGTCTATAAGATGGGGACAGCTGTACTCAATTCTTTTTCCACTTGATATTAGCCAGGAATAATTGCAACAAAATTTATTCCATTACTTTACATAATGGTACTATCATCTAGAATTCGAAGGATATTCATAAAGAAGCATTTAGATTCTTAAATTCTTCTCTTTGTACTGAGGTGTTGACAAATGTTTCATATAGGGATCTATAGAAACTCAACCTACAACAAATCCCTCATTCTGATTTCAATATCTTAATTAAACCAATCAAAGATAGTGAGATTGAGAGGTGTGTATTTGGTATGAACAGAAAGAAAGCTCTAAGGCCAGATGGATTAAATGGTTACTTTCATCAACATTCTTGGAATATAATTGGAAATTTTGTCAAAAAAGCATATATGAATTTTTTAGAAATAGGGTATTACTCAGGGAAATCAACAAAACATTCTTATGCTTGATTCCTAAGTGTTCAAATCCAACAAGCTTTGTTGATTATTGACCCATATCATGTACAAACTTCCTATATAAAGTTATTTGTAAGATTCTGGCAACAAGATTGAAGAAAGTATTATCTCCTTTGATTAATGAAAACCAAAGTGTCTTTTTGTCATATAGGTATATTGGTAACAATATACTTATTGTACAAAAGCTTATGAAGGGCTATTTCACTTCTAATAGCCCTCCAAACTGCACAATGAAGATTGATTTCAACAAAGCGTTCGACAGTATTAATTAGCAATTTTTAAGGTCTATGTTGATCACTTCTAGAACATCTCATCAAATGGGTCATGGAATACATTACCTCAGCTTCCTTTTGTGTTTTGATTAATGGCTCTCCTTCTCAATTTTTTAAAGCCACAATAGGCTTTAGATAGGGGAACCCCATTTTCCCCTATCTTTTCATTCTTTCCATAGAAATCCTTAATGCCATCATAAGGCAGGAGACTCTCTCAAATCCTAATTTTAAACACCACACAAACTGCAAAAAAATTGGCCTTACTAACCTCTACTTTGCAAATGACCTTCTCCTTTTTTGCAGGGCTAATTTGGAGTCAATCTAAACTTATATGCATGCCCTCCATATGTTCATTTCTTACTGTCTAAAGGTGCTGGCAACTTGGAATCTTATATAGCAGGAACAACAGGCATGAAATTACAGTGTCCTCTTCTCCTTTACCTTGGTCTCCTAGTGACGACAAAGAGACTCAAACCATTCTGATTGTCTCCCTTTCTTAGACAAGATCCAAAAGAGAGTAAAGTCATGGGTGAATAAGTCACTTTCTTATGCGGGTAAACTATAGCTTATCAAATTAGTTCTTAACTCTTTGCATGTATATTGGAGCTCCCATACCTTCTTATTTCAAAGCATTATCAAAGTGATTGAAAGGATTCTTAGATCCTTCTTATGGAGTCACTGTAATGGTAAACCTGGAGCAGCAAAGGTGAAGTGGGCAGACATATGTTTTTTGAAACAAGAAAGTGGTCTAAACATCCTCTCCATAAAAGCTACTAACTATTCTTTGATTCTCAAATGGTTCTGGTGGTTATTGGAAGACAAGAAAATCCTTTGGATTAAGTGGTTACATATATACTTTCTCAAGGGAAATAGTATATGGGCTATTAAACCAAAAGCTTCACACTCGTACTTCCTCACTCATCTATTGAAACTAAAAGATCCGATTTAACAAGAGGTTTCATGTAAAATAAAAGATGGACGTTTGATTTCCTTATGGTTTGACAATTGGTCTAGCAGGGGCCCCTTGAAACACTTGATGCATCTTTCTAGAGTTTCCTCATTATTTCCACTAAAAACTTGATTGTGTTCTTTCATTGGCCGGAATTCTTGGAATTTTCCCAGAAGTCTAATGTATCTTCAACCTAGTTACCCTTCGTCACCTCATGTATTTAGTGCCTTCTTCTGGAAGGATATCCTGCTTGGCAAACTTAAAAATAGAATCATTTATGATAATTTCCGAAGGCGTCGACCCATATTTCCTTGGGCCGCTATCCTTCATCTTTTGACTAGCCATCCATAATAAACTATCTACAGTAGACAAGATAACATACGTGCAAGTGGAAAAATAATATCCTATGTAATCAATGCAAGTTGAATTCATAACCACTTCCTTTTTGAATGCCACTTCAACAAAGCAATCTAGAATACGTCACTGCTTTATGTTCTTGGACAGATCCAGGGATATCTCTTTTAGATATTACTAATCATCTCTCAACACAACAATCATCCTCTAGACTAGATCACAGATTCATATTATTGTTTTGGGAGTTTTTATCTACTCGTTTTGGAGGGAACGGAATCTTCGATGCTTTGCGAACAAATCCTGAACTAAAGAATGTCTGATTACATTAATCATCGCTTAAATTCAGGAGCTTGTCATGCTAAAGAAACTATAACTTAGTTGCAACTTATATATTCACTCCTCTCTACGAGTATTGTTGACAGTGTATAACTCCTCCTAGGTTTTAAGTTCTAAGTGTCTTTCTTAAGGCTATTTTGTTAAGGGTATTTCCTTATGTATTTGCTTGTATGACTCTCTCTTTTATTAATTAATTTATTCCTTTTCTTTTTCAAAAAAAAAAGTTTGAAACTTAAACTGCCAAGGCTTATTATTGAAAAACTAAAATGATGGTCTAATTTTTGCTGAAAAACAAATTATAATAAATTCAAAAATAAATTGAAAAAATAAAAATTGTAATTTTTAACCGAACCTAATTAATTCAATAACTTTAAAAATATGAATTATAAATAAGAGACTACATCGTAACTTATTCGAATTCCCACAATTTTTTTCTTAATCTATTAACTATAAATTGTCAATGTGTTTAACCTTTAATAGCATCTATAGAGTTAAAGAAAGAATTCAACTATTTGAGAAGAAATAGCAAGAATACTAATTTCTTTATAGCTTTTTATTTATAAAAGATAATATAACCTTTTCTTATTAAAATTAAAACTTTTAACTATAGTTAAAGTTTAATAATAAAAAATAATAAAATCAAATATCTTATATTTGATTATAAACATTTCTTAAATTTCACAATTAAGTCCATCTTAATTTAAAATTTATTTTTTAAACTACTATTTTATGTATTACCTATTATGTTCCTGATTTATTGACCATAATTATAAATTATAATTGTAATTTATAATTAAAATTAGATAAATTAGAACTCATTTTAATTTATATTTAATTAAACAATTTATAGTCATAGATCAAGATTGATTTTTAATAACATCTCATGACTACCTAACTATTAGGAATATCAAAGTAGTTTAACTCAACCGATCTATACATGATTATGATATATATATATATTTTAGTAATTTAGTAAATTTATAAATAAATAAAAATTATGTACATCGAGAGATTACTAGAGGCGAAAATCTTTAACCCCTTATCGAGGATAACTTGCCAGCAACATAAGGAACCCTAATTGTTCCCCCTCACCATACAAACACAAAAAACAAGACTAAAACATGTCCAGCAACAAAAATGACCAAATCAAAGGCTGTATTGCTAGTAACACAACTAGATCGACATAAATTCTCAAACACCAGCAATTGCTCAAGAATTTGTAATAATCCATCTAATCAGTTAATAGTGGCTCTCCTATGGGAATCGTGCCAAAGGGGCTATCCTTATAGCTTGGGATACCTCTTCCAAGCTTTTGTAGGTTCAGCTAGTATTACATCTTATGCCTTCTTGCTGCCAGGAGTGAGTTACCTCTCATTTTACTAAAGCTGTAGTGTATATCCCTGGATTATGATATATAATTTAATATGTTTTCATCAAATGTTCCTATTGAACATTTAATATGTAATTAGTGTCTCGTCCTTTAAATCCAATCATATTTGTTATTACTAATTAGTTTTTGATTTATAATTAATATTTGAAAAAATCTTTGCAAATATTAACCCACTTTAACATAAAAAAAACTCCTTTAAATCACTAATAATTAAGTATAATGACATATGCTTCCTAATTATTTTAGAGTGGTGAATTTTTTATTAACTTACTCAACTATCTCCATATGTTCATACCATATCCAAGTACTACTGACTGAGCTACCTTAAATATAATAGGTAATAAGTGGTATTAAAATATAATAATTTCTATATCAGATACTTTAGTAATCTCAAGTTTAAGGATCAATTGTAAAACCATCATTAAGAAAAAGTCCACATATATTAATATATTAAACTAATTTATTTTATTTTATTAATATTGATTATGAGCATAATCTAATTAATTAAATTAGTTATGAACTCTTTACATGTACTAAATAGCACATGTTGCTTTTCCCTCTAGCTTGACCAAATTTATTGAGAAATTTTTCAAAAATTTCCTTTGCGTAGGATTTTTGAATGATTCTTATTATATAGTTAAAGTTGTAAGAAAAACAATTTGTATACTTAAGGATGAGGGTGGACTAAATGTTGTTCCCCTAAAGTTAAGCAACAAAGTTGTGATGATTAAAAGAATATGGAGAATTCTAATTGACAAATAATTCTTTTGGATTAAGTGGATTCACTCATACTATATAAGGAATGGAAGCTTCTAGTCTTACTCTCCCAAAATGTGATTGCTCCTTGATTATAATGAATCTATTCATATTGAAGAATCTAGCCAAATTGTGGTTTGAATATAAACTTGGAGGTGGTTCCTTCACTAATTTTTGATCTAATAATTGCAATTCCTTAGACCCTTTTAGAGAAACAAATCCTTTCCCTTAACTTAGGGAAGTTAAACCAGCTATGATTATTATCAAAGAAGTGCTTACAGATGATTAATTCAACCTCAAGCAACATTCTAGAGGTGAGTTGATGATATTTGCACCTTATTACTCTCATATTTCTTCCAACAAAGATATTATCATCTGGACTAAACATCCTTATAGAATCTTTTTTATTCCACTTGTTGGGATTCACTAAGGAATAAACCCTAAAGTCCACTAGAACAAATTGGTGTGGTTCTAGCAATCTATTCCTAGGTTTTCATTTATCCTTTAAATTGTAGTCAATAAAAACTCTCAACTTGTGATTTATGCAAGAAATATCAACAACATTTGTAGCCCATATTCTTCTAGGCCTAACTCTATGGACCATCTGTTATCTTCAATATAAGTGTTCTACTTTTCAATGGAATGAAGTCTTTAGGATATTCCATCTGATACACTTTTTCACATATTAATCTAAAACTCTGCTCCGAATCAGGTAAAAGGAATAGAGTCGAGGAAAGAATTATATCATCTATAAACTTTATTTGGAAGACTGGTATATAGGATTTGGAAAGTAAAGGACTTTAGAATCTTTCAAAGTATACAAAAGCATAAGAAACAAGTCCTGATGGAGTTATTAACATAATTAAAAGAACAATTTATGGCCCTCAAGTTAAATGTTGTCTCAATATGTAGCTTGTAATAGAATATAAGCTGATGGAACCAAGGTGGCAATGTAACTAGTTGTGCACTAACTTAGGCTAGTTAAATATGTATTAACTTAGCTCTTATTTTATCTTGTTGTCTAGGTCTCTTAAGACCATGCCTAATAATATTTTATACTTAACGTCAATTTTGAGACAAAAGCTTTGTTCTATTAATTACAACAATACTCATATTTTAATTTTTAATAAGTGATTTTAGTTTCTTAAAAAAAAGAAAAAAGTAATTTAAATGTTATGGTGATGGTTTATACCCTAGAGCCAATCAGTTTAGTTGTAGTTTAAGGATGAAATAAATTTTAAGATATTCTTTATCTTATACATATTTAGATATATATAATAAAGATTATGAGATAATTATACTTGGGAGATAAAATTATAATGATATTATAATAATGAGATTAGTATTGTGTGTGTGTGTGTGTGTGTGTGTGTGTGTAATTATCCCTAGATTACTCCTAGTCATTGTTCTATTAAGACTAGACATTAATAGAACGTAAAAATTCTAACAAACATATTGTTTTTCCTTATGAAAGAAGTAGTCGATCTTTTAGACGAAATTATGGAGATAATTAAACTAAAGTGTGGGTATTTGTTAGATAACAAGTTTACTAAACTGACATCATATGAAAAATCCATTTAGAACATTACTTGTATATCTATGGATATTTTCATTGTAGATCTCCAAAGTTATCTTGTATAGGGATTATTATATTTTAATACTATTTATGACCTATTTTAATTATGGATAATTTAGTCGGTAGTTATTAGATGCAAAATGCATTATATGGTGATAGATAAGTGCCCAAGATATAATTCATTAATTACCCTAAAGTAATTAGGTACAATGTTTCATTATTATCGATTAGTACTGATTTGGAAAATTCCTGACCAAGGTGGAATGACATTTTGTAAATAGTTTATGAATGTCATTAATTTAATCTTTAGCTAATGGTGGATAATTAGTATAATTGGACTCAAAATAAAGTAGACATTAATTTCATACTCTATGTCTAATAAGAACATTGTATACTGAAAGGATTGAATTATATAGAAAGATCCAGCACAAAAAGGTTAGTCAAAACTACTTAGACATTCCTAAATATTTAAATAGTCATGATGTGTTGTTACATGTCAATCTTGATCTATTAATATAAATTGTTTAATTAGAGAATTAAAGGTGTTCAGTTTATGTAATCCTAAATATAATTTAAGGTTATAATTTGTATCCATTTCTAACATATTTGGGAACTTAATAGGTTTATGTAAAGAAAAAGTTGAAAAGAGTAAAGATATTTTAATTGAGTTAGATTTGGGTATAAAGTTTTAAAAACTTTATGATTAAATATGAGATATTTAAGAAATAAGGATCAATGTAAAATATTGGATCTTATTTAGGCATAATTGTTATTTAATTAAAATTATTTATAATTCTAATTAAATTTTAATTGAAATTAGAATTTAAATTTAATTAAATTTCTAAAATGTCCAAAACTTGTTATAAATAAGCTTAAGATCTAATGAAGCTATCACTTCTTTCTTAGCTATAAAACGACATCAATTCAATGAATATCTCCCTATTATCGGAAAATTTCAAAGAATATTAGGTTATTGGAGTATTAAAGATCTCCAATTGGCAGGTAGGATGATTTTGATATAAAAAAGTGCTAAACTATATACATATTTACTGGTCCTCCAACATATGCCTAGCTAAAGGGGTTATTAAGATGTTGGAGACAGATATGAGGAAATTCCTATGAAAGGGTATAGGAAATAGGGAAGCTTTATCTGAAGTAAAATAGGTGGAGGTCTGAAAATTTTAAAAAAATAAAGGGGATTAAGAATCACTCAAATTGATTTAAGCAATAAGATGTGAATGATAAAGAAACTTTGGAGAATCATGGAAATCATGGACTCCTTATTGATTAACTGCATCAACTTTTACTTCTTGTGAGGTAGAAGCTTACAGGAATCTAAATATAGGTCATATATTCTCGAGGTTTAAAACAACTTATGAAACTTTTTTTAATAGAAAATGAATAAAATTTCATTAGAAAATAAATAAAATTTCATTAACCATTGTAAAGCTATTTCAACATTACAATGAATTCACAAAAATTGTGTGTATTAACTGATTAAACAAGTAGAAAGTACACAATAGGTTACAAATTCTATATGTTCTTCTTTCTTACAGACAAGTTATGCTGATTTGATTTTGCAATTGTTATGGTTTTGATCAAGAATCAACCTGTTACTCTATCTTAAACGTGAACATGGTTAAGTATAGTTGGAGATCACTCTGCCAGCTCCAAACTAACTTACTTCTCTCCTAGAACAAGTTCAAGCACTGTTTATCCCCCTATGGAAATGTTGAAACATAGAATAAGTCGATTGAGGAACCTCTTACTAGGCTACTTTGTGGATAGAAGAATACTTTTCCCCATTGTGAAAATGAGGCATAGCCAAAATGAGGAAATAATCACCTTACAAAGGTCTTGATAAATCCTAAAAACTTCTTTATATTCACCTTCTCCCCTGAGAATGATAGCAAATTCCTGGAACTAGGACCTTGGCATTGCCAAGGGAGACCACTAATCTTGCAAGCTTAGAAACTTAGAATATATCTTGACATAAACAAGATTAAACAAATTCCAGTATAGGCAAACTTCCTCAACATCCCACTCAAGTACTAGAGCACTATAGGGCTTAGCTATTTGGAAAGTTTTATAAACAAACTTTTTGCCCGGACAAAAACATAGCTGAAGTAGGAAGGATTGAATACGTAAGGGTATGTGTGGAAGTGGAAATGGAAAATGATCTCCCTAAGGAATTGAAGTTGTAAAGATTATATGAACAGGGGAGCATAATCAAGACTACTATGGATGTCAATGGATCAGGTCTGGCCCAGGTCTATTCTTACTTTTTAAATAAAATTTACAAAATGATGTCATTTTTGTCATTCTGGTCGAGTCACGATCTTGGCCGGCATAATTCATGCTAGGTCTGATCTCGACCTATGACCTGATAAGGCCGAACTATTTTGGCTTGTGGCCCGGTCAAATTAGGTCAAAATTAGGTTAGGTCGGCCCAAAATTTACAACCTTAGAGACTACATTGGAAGTCTCTTTCCAATAAAAGCCTAAAGCAAAAACTAAAATTTAACAGAGACCAATATAGAAAATAGTCAAAGACACTAAAGACAATCAACAATATAGAGGTCTAAGATGAAATAAGAAATGGAAAGGAGCTTCAGGAGTAAGATAAAAAGGAATAAGCATAGGCAAAGACAAAATTCCTACAATGATCCCTAGTGATTTTGATATAAGCTATCATAAAGGGAGAAACTAGTAAAAGCAATGAGAAAGGCAATATCATAGAAGAATAGACCTAGGAAGTTGTTGCAATCTAAACAAAACAATATAAATTAATTTCTATCTAGTTCAATTAGAGGCAAGTGCACCCCGTCAATAAGTAATATAAAATGGTAAGAACCGGATATCGTACCCAAGGGAATTTCAATACGTAAGACAATTAAATTAAACGATGAAAAATTACTTAGACGATCAAGATTTGATTGATTTGAAAATAAAATAAAATAAAGTAAGCAAATTAAGAAAATATGAAAAATGCAAGGTATGAATTAAAAC
>JAOSBK010051212.1:0-17589 GCA_027568895.1 Erythroxylum shatona
ACACTCTCCAAATCAATTTTCAATACAAACAAACTACAATTCTCAATAACAATCACCTTTTATAAACAATTATACCCAGAATGTCAATGAATGCATATACAGTCATTTTAAATATGCAACATTTCATGATTCACTTGTATGTCATATTATATATAAGCATGAAAAATGCATTTCTAAGCTCTCATTAATCACTCATATTTACTATTCTAATCTCCCAAAGGTAATGGGATGTTACAACCTGGCCTAAAGCTTAGGTATATATAGTTAGAAAACCTTAGTTCATCCCTTTTATCTTCATTTATCATATGTCTTCCCTTCTATATCATTATTTTTACTTTTAACAACCTCCACCCTTGCTTCTTCTATTTCTCTTCTCCTTTATTTCATAATTTTCCAATTGTCCACGTGCTCTCTTTTCCTAATTTTCTTTTGAAAATTATAATCAAATTAAGCCATAAAAGACTGAAAATGAGTTAACTATATATGTACTCTCAAGAAGAGGCTTTCAAAAAAATCAATTCATTAAGCTAATTAAGCATCCATAAATGATGTAATATACAGAACTAGTTTCCACTCCAAACGTCAATACATGTAGAATCTAAAGATAGCTTATCACAAAAGGTGTTTATATGAATTCTAATGGAATTGATTAACTCTTTGATGAAATACTCATAGCTTCTTTCCTTGTTGCAGAATATGCAAGCTATTTCTTTGATCCCAAATGTGTAGTACCAAATAAGATAAGGAAATGTAGTAACACCATTTGTACCCTCTTTTAACATGTTGTAAATTCAGACTTTAGCTTATGATTGGTCGCTATTCCTTATAAGGATTGTAAGGTTACATCTATAAAGAATTGTTTTCCATACACAACTGGAGTACTTGCATTTGAAAAACAAATGAGAGGTGCTCTTCAATTGATTTCTATATAGAATACACTAGTTTGTTAAGTAGTTAAACTTGCTTAATTTGTCAATGGTGGGTAATACATCCCTTATGGCTCTCCATAATGTTATAGTAGCTCTAGGAACCAATTTATACCATGAAACAGTTTTTGCATGAAGTGTTACTGAATTTCCCATTAGCATCTGGCCATCACTAATTTTTGTCATGCATATCTTCATTTAGCTCCACTTTATTGATATCCATCTGCATATTTCTATCATTTATTCTCATAAGGATCTCATCTTTAAACATCAATAAATTTGCAAGATTTTGATTGTCTATAATACTTTGTCTCAAATCTAGTAACTTAAATTTTTACTTTAGAGGACAACTTGAAATCTAGTTATTATGCCAAAATAATGTGCTCATCTCATTCCTAACTTCTTTTCTAGTATAAAATCTTATTATGCTGCTTATTTTGAGCACTTCCTATGTCACGTAGGTATTTTTAGTTGTAAAATCAATTTCCCATATACTTTTGTCCTTGATGTAGTATTCAATCACTCATTTGCACTATAACGACTTATTATCAATGATTAATCTCCACATTCTCTTGACAAGCAAGTGAGAATTCAAAAGTTTTAAAGGAATTATGTTAAAAACTCTATGCTTCTTTAATTTGTATACCTCAATCCATTTGATATCAACTTTATAACCACCTTCATTTGTCCCTAACCAACAGAATTTTTTTAGTATATTGTTAATATTTTTTTCACAGCTCTTAGAGTGGCAAGATGTGTAGCCCAATGTATGATTGAAGATAAAAATAACCATAATTAATTGAGCTCTACCAACTAAAGATAACGTTGTCATGCGTCATCCTATAATTATAGCTTTTACCTTATCCACCAAAGGCTTAAAGCTTCCATAGCTCAATCTAATGTCAACTATTGGTATACTAAGGTAGGTAAATGGTAAAGACATCTCTCTAAACCCAGTGATATGTTCTACCATATGTCTCTCAATCTCAGCACTTTTAGAGGTATGAAAGGAGCATTTATCAATGACAATATGGGGACCATAAAGTTTAGTAAATATTTTGATGGCCTTCATTATAACTGAAAGAGAAGTTTTATTCACTTTAGTAAAGGATAATTAGATCATCAACAAATATGAGGACAATGATTCCCAATTTTTTGCACTTGGAATGACATTGAAAATGTTTGGTTCCTCCAAAATTGTTTTAAAAAATCCATTGAATACCTCCATAACAATAAAAAATAAGTAAGGCGAAGAATGATCACCTTATTTAATGCCTTTAGAACTAAGTTAGAGGGCTCTCCATTAATGATGACGCTAAAAGATGATATGGTGAAGCATAGAGTAATCCATTCAGTGAAACATTAAGAAAAATCTAATGCTCCCAAGATGTTACAAAGAAAGTTCTAGTCAATATTATCATAAACTTTCTTCAAATCAATTTTCAAGATATAAGTTTTACCCTTTTCTTCTTAGAATATCCCTTTATAAATTCTTACATAAGTAGAATATTATCTCCCATCTCTCTACTAACAAATGATTGATTAATGTCTCCTTCAATTTTCTTGCTAAGATTTTTGAAAGAATTTAGTATATTTAGTTACATTCCTCTTTTGACCATAAGTACTACTATTTGATAATGTAAACTCCTCCCTAATATAGGCAATTCCTTCTCCACAGTCTTTACCCTTCTGATATGCCATTTCATTCTTTGAGTTGAAGACCCAAAACAACTTATAATTCTTACGTCCATGATGCTTTATGATTTGGGTCATTAGGTGTAATATCTATCACTTTGTATATGAGAGAGAAAGAATAGAACATTAGTAACTTGGTTTGTTGGTATTTGGGTATAGATAGGTGGTGTTTAGGGAAAAAGTATAGGTGAGAAGAAAAGTGGGTAAGGTTGAATTGAACATCTGTGTCAAGTCGGGTCAGACTAAGTTAAGTGAAAAATAAGCAATTTTGGAATTTGGTTTGGTTTTAGATCACTTAAAACTAGATAAGATTCAAACTCTAGTGGTATAAGTCAAGTAAAATCAAGTTTTGGGTGGGTTCATGTCATCCTTTAAGATGATCGACAACCCATAATCCCTAACTACGGATTGCTAAATTTACGTAGTTAATCCATGGAATATTTGTTGTTGTTCTTAATTATAAACATTTGGCTTATCCTCTTCATCTTAGATGAATTTATAAAAGTAATTAATTAAATTTATTTAATTTATAGGGATGTTAAACTCTGCTTTTATAGATATTCAAAAAATTTCTTACTCAAATTCTATAATTTCTTCCCTATTATAATTCCTTCCAACTATGTTTTAATTTGGATGCCATGGTATGAACCTGCAAAATAAAATTCCATAATTAAAGACATGGTAATTAATTAATAACCTATATATATAAAGACATAGTTGTCTGGTTCTGTTTTATTTAATAACATGTATACATAAAAATCGGTCGGTTTATTAGTGAACCAGTTGAACCAATTAGTGTATGTACCTAAACTTTATATTTCAAAAATAAAAACTTAAAACTCTCCTCGCCTTTACTCTTTGCTCTTCACTATCTTCTCTTCACAAATCTCATTACTTCGATATATGCACATAATTAAACATGATACCTATAGGTAACCCATGGATGCAGAAATTGGGCCCTATTTACTCTCTTTAGGTGGCTACTATGAACTCAATGGTCAGCTAATATAAAGCAACCTCGATCTCCTACTTCCTCTACAAATAAGCACCATGATCAAAAGAATTGTCTCCACATCTAACTAAGAACGACTTCTTGAAGGTTTCAAAGACTATTTTTATTTCGAAGGGGTCTGTGATGCTTGTTTGAGTTTAAACTGCAATCTTTCATTCTCTCTTGAAGTTACTACTTCTCTCGTTGATGTCTCTCTTAGAGTTATAGTGGATTTTGAGATGGGTTTCTTCATGATACAGTGACTGTTGGGATTGGGGCTCTCTCTCAGAGTTGCAGTGAAGAAGCTCTAAACTTAGATGGATGTCTGTGTTATTTTTGAAAATGACTGAAGCATTTATTCTAGCAGAGATAGATGTAAAAAGTCATCGTAGATGGGCAAAGAGTCTAAAGGAAAATCCTAATCTCTTAAAACCACTCATTAGAGAATATAGGCCAAAAAATGAGTCTACCGCTTTCTTTCATTAAAAATGGGAATAATGACTGACATATCTCTCGAATGCAAGGTACTACTCATTTTCCATTTTAATGTTGCTACTGTTGACTTGTTGGAGAGGATGGGGGAAGAATATATTGCAGGTTTGCATGAGGTACAGGAATTGGATGGATGGATGAGCAAAAAATTTGAGAGTTGACGAATGAGTTTTGGAGTGAAATGTTGATTCCAGTTGTTAATCCATGTTTCTATAGAGTTTGGGTTTGTTCATTCTACTATTTTATTCAAGGTTTTAATATGTTAAAAGATAAAAAATAAGGATAAGGCGGTCAATAGCTTCATCTATAAAAGTACCAACTATAGGAGATTTCTTCTTTATTCTATAATAGTTGAACTTCATTTTAATCTCTAATTTTGATAGTTGTGTTATATATACTCTATTGAAGTATTCAATTTTTTGATCTAAAATACCAAAATTGAAAATTACATTTGCAATATTTTGGTAAGATAGCACTCGACTATTTGAAGTTGAGCAAACCTATAAGAGTTTGTTAATTGTTGAAGCAAAGTTTAATAAGTGAGCGTGATTTGATTTTATTCAACATTCTATTATTGGTCTTATATGTATATGTATGGACATTTGTTTGTCTTGATACTTTTTGACTTTGATCTTAATGGAAAACATGACCACAAAACTGAATCTTATGATTTCAATGTTTCTGTTTCATAACAGCAGTATTTACTTTCAAGTTATCTACACCAATATTTAAGCATTAAATCCAATCCATTTGTATACTTCCCTTGATTGCGTTTGTTTGGCATTGAAGGGTAGTTCAAATTTTTTGGTGGGAATGAAACTTAAATTTTAGGAACATCATTCAAAGAGACTAAATATGATCTGAAAGGTATTCCTTGTATACCTTCTTGGAAGTTTTATATTACCAAATGACCAATTTTTACAAGGTTGGAACTCTTAAGATTTAAAGGTGCCCTTTCATAATTTCTCAACAAAACAATAAGCTCACTTGTTAGTATGCGATAAGAAAAGTATAATAATAAGAGATGTTAAACAACACAAAATATTTGGAATGCAATCATTCTTATTTTTCTTTGCCCACTGTGATGTAGTTTGAGTGATTACTTTACTTCTATACTAACAAAACCTTTTCTAAAGCCAAGAAAAGCTATCTGATATAAACAAACATACCAATAACATAACCTGCGGTATACATAATTCTAATAATCTCTAGTTCTGGAAGATGAGAAAGAGTTTTCATTAATTTGTCTTTGCTTTTCTAGACCTATATTTACAATTTACTTTAGTTAATGAGACAATGTTCATAAATTATTAAAAAAGGGTATCTTAAAGTACAATTTTATGTTTATGATTGTCATTCTTTGTTACAATTGATGATGAGAATTATTTAAGTAGAGACTTTTGCCCTAACGATGGTACACCCAATTTTTTAAAATAATTTTTAGGTTAAATTGTAACAAAAAACATAGAATCATTAGAAAAAGATTTGATAAATATCGCATCCTCTACTCGTGGTAAGTTTGATCCAACATAAAATTATTTTTCTTCTTCTCAAGAATCTAATGAGTATATCCAATATAACTATATGCATTGTGGCAGAATATTTAAAGGGGAGGGCTTTATATAATGAAAGAACAATTTGCTGGTATTAAGGATAATATTGCTTCTTGCAAAAGAGTACCATTTGATGTATGTGAGAGGATTGGACATTATTTGCAACAACAAGTAAAAATGAAAAAGGAAAATAAAGAGGCTCGTGATATATGTTTTGGCGATGAGCTACTATTAACATGGATTATTATTTTCCTCTAAGAAATACTCCTGGTTCTCAACTTAGTCTAAAAAGTGTTTTTGGTTGATAAGGATGTTGTTTTATAATATAAAAGAGCATGAGCTAGATGGTTTTATCATTCATGTATTCTTTTAAATGCTTTAAGTTCACCATATTTTGAAGAAGCAATAGATTCTATAACAATGATAAGTTCAGGATTCTTATTATGAGATGCGTGTGCCTTTGCTTTAAGATTTAGGAAAGAAATGTCAGTTAATTGTGGATACATATGTCTTGTTGGGAATCAACATGATACAATATTATGGAAGACGGGTGGACTGATCAAAGATAAAGAACCTTTATTAATTTCTCAATTTATTGTAATATTGAAATATCAAGATTGTTAATCCTTCTGATAGGGTAAAAGGTGTTGATGCATTATCTAAATTATTTTCTAAAATTGTTGAGTGGGTTAGATAAAAAAAGGTTGCACATTTGTTATAGATAATGAAGCTAACTCTTTATCAGTTGGGTATTTATTATAATTAAAGTAAGGGCATATTTATTGGTCTCCATGAGCTGCTCATTGTATAAATCTTATTTTAAAAGATATTAGTGGTATGGACCATATTTCTAGTCTTGCTTCACGTGCATCTAAGATCACAATTTTTGTGTATAATCATATCACAATTTTGTCTTTGTTAAGAAAGCAAGAAGATTAGGTTAAGGTCGCGCGTCCTACTACTAGTAGGTTTGCAACTACATTTATTACTTTGAAAATTATTTATGAACATAAACAACTACTTTAAAATTTAGTGACAAGTAAACATTTTTCAAGTCATAAGTTATCAAAAAATAAAAAAGAAAAAGAAGTTTGCGCTATTATTCTAGATAATACATTTTGGGATGCTTGTTTCATCATTGTGAAGATTATGGCTCCATTTATAAGGTTGTTAAGGATTGTTGACTCAAATGAGAAGTCATATTTGGGGTATATATATGATGGTATTTATAAAGGTCACAAAACAATTATAAATCTTTTTAAAAGGAATGAGAAATTGTACAAGCCTTGCGTAGATGTTACTGACTGATGATGGGATAAGCATCTTACTCAAAAGATCCACATATCAACTTATTTTCTTAGTCCTTATTACTTATATAGTGGAGACATATGTACAAATAATATTATGGGTGGTTTGTTTGATATGATTGAATACAAAGGTATTTTTGCTATTAAAGAGAAATCATAAGCAATAGATGAAATTAAATTATATCATGAAGGTTTGGAGAGTATTGCAAGATCATTAGCAAAGAGAGAACTTATGATGAAAAAATGTAGTATAGTAAGTTTTTATAATTTTAGTTCATTCTTTACTTATTAATAATATATTTTTTACTTTTTCATGGCTATTATTTTGAAATAAAGATAGTGGTGGAGGTTATTAGGTGAAAGTGCTCTAACATTGATAAAACTCTATTAGATTACTAAGTCAAATAGCTTTTGCATCAAGTTGTGAATGTAATTGGAGAATTTTTGGACATATTGATATAAAGAAACAAAATGTTTGGAATATTAAAAACTTAATGACCTCGTTTACGTTACTTATAATTTGAGAATTAAGGTTATTCTTAAATATCTTCACATAACCACAACTTATCTCTGAATGAGGTTAGTTAACCTTCTTTTCTTTAGATATCACTTTATAGATAGGCAAACCCTAACCTTTGCCCATGACCATGGCTCCATTCTCCGTACCCACAACTCCATATCAACTTCTGTCCTCTAGCACCACCTAAAATTACCAAACCAATTTCGAGAAGAGCAACCCAACCTTAATGTTAAATCTACTTTGTTTCAGCTTTCCTCACCATTTCTCCATTTCGAGCTCCTTCTTCTCCATCCATCTTTCTCTTGTTTCCTTATAGCATCCTTTAATGTCAATGCTTTCCCTGTAAAACAGAACATCATTAGACTTTCATTTAGATTTTAAACTATTAAATTATAATGGAGACATATTTTCCTCCTCTACCCTTAACCACCTCGTTTGCCTCTTCTCCCCATTCATCTCCTTCTCAAATTGCAATGCCCTTTGCACTCACTCTTCTTCCCCATCTCACTCGACAAATCAAACTATCCCACCCCCAGCCTCTACGATTCCACCTCTACCTCCTAAAGCTTCTGCTCCATCTAACAGTGTGTATCAATATAATAAAGGGGTAAAAAGACTTGAAAATAGGTTGTGATGATAATTCTGACTCTTCCTTGATCTACTGTCCACTAGTGGATATTGAAGGCAAGCTAATGGTGGTTCCAAGTCTAGACATACTGCAAAAAGGAGCAAGGACCTAGGACATTGTACTCATAGGTTTTTTATGGATAAAAGACCAGTTTTTCCTGTGATACAAGCTTGGACCCAGAGAAATTGGAAAGGCAGAGGTCTATTGGAAGTTATGCTAACTGAGGAAGGTAACATAATATTTACCTTCTTCTCCAAATTGGAAGCTCAAAAGATAATTGAAGAAGGCCCTTAGGACATCTCTCAACTTCCTTTATTTCTTCAAAATTGGCAACGAGCATGGAATTAGAGAAAATTATATTGAAAAACATTCCTATAAGGGTGAATATTTATAATATTCCTTTGGAATATTGGACAACTAAAGGTTTAAGTATGTTAGCTACTTACATGGGAAAACCAATCTGTATAGATGTAAACACTGCTTTGAGGATACGAATTAGATTTGCATGTCTATGTGTGAATATGGATATTTCTAAGGAAATGAAAGATAACATTCCTATCCTAAGGTTGGCCAATGGGCATTCGCTTAGAAAAGATAAGGTTTTGGTTACATACCAATAGAAACCTTCCCTAAAACCACAAGGCAAAGAATGGAAACCAACGGGGAGAGTTTTCATTATAGGAGACTACTGGGAGGAGATGGGATTGGAGAAGCTTAACTCTGTAGATAACAAGGAGCTGAAGAAAGCTGTTGTTGGACCCTAAACTTTTCTTAAAAGTTAGAACTATTAAATAAGAATTGTTGGCAATTAGTCATGTGTAAAAAAAAAGGAGAATTCTTGAATTTGAAGTGAAGTAGAAAAGATAGTTATGTACAAGAAGGGATATATGTGAAATGTTGGAAGTTATAAGTGAAATATATTCACTGAGTATGATTCAGTGTTTTAGCCATATCTTTTTCGCTAGTTATCTAAATGAGATAATTTTTAATTTGGAGTAAACTAGAGGCATAGTACTATAAATTTTCTGATAAAACCAAGTTTCAATTTAGTCTTTAAGAATGTTAATGTTTGGATAGAAGTTGAGCATAGAATATTGTTTCAGCATAAGAACAATTCAAAAATGTTTGGGAGATAACTTTCAAATTTCTCAACCAAATTGAATAATTTTGGTGTTATTAGAAACTAAGATAATGAGGAACTTTTTTCTAGCAGGAAGTGTTATCAAATTCCTTCAATTACCTTATCAGAAAAGGTCTAAATATTTTGAAGGAGTTAGGCATGATTTAAATAATTTTGAGGTTTTGCTAGATTAAATATTTTATTTGGAGTTAATTACTATGTTAATGTTGGTAGGATTTTAAAATATGGTTTAGTTGAATTAAATGGGAAGATCACTTAAGCATTAAAGTCTTAAGGCTTTGAAGGAAGGGCAAATTGGACATTTCTCAGTCATTAATGGCATAATTGAAATAAGAAGTGTTGGCATGCTTTTAAGGAAGAAGCAAAAACGTGAATGAAAGGAGAGAAAGAAGAGAGAGTCGTGGAGAAGAGAGAAAGGAGAGGAAAAGAAGAAAAGCTAGGTTATGATTTTTCTTAGTCCTAAAGAGTGATTTTGAAGTTATTCAAGAAGGGAAAAAGGAAGAGGAAGATAAGAGCTTCTATTTGAGCCAACAATGTCACTATTTGGTGAATATTCAAGGTAAGGTTATTCTAAATCTTTTCGATTTTTGGAAGGGTTTTGGTTTTCAAGTCATGAATAACATGTTATGTGCGTTTGTGGTGTTTTGTTCTGTTTGTCAAGTGCACTTAATTAAAAGGCTTCTCCCTCTTACCCGCTAGTGGCATGGAGCTCCCTCACGGACTCCCCTAAGTTCACAGCTACGCAAGACCATTTTATAGGATTGTGATAGTACGTTCTGCTCATGGCTACACAGGACCCTTATGGGAAATATGTAGTATGTTCTATTATGAAACCACCCAAACCATTCTAATGTGCTGATGTGTTTATAATTTTGTGAACAAGTTGATGAATGCATAAATTGTGTTGTTTGTGAATTGGATAACGTGACTAGAATTTGACAAACATGTGCTTTATAAATTCAATATGAATTTTCTCAGACAAATGAATATTTTCAAGGTTTTGCTTATTTCTCTGTTATAAACATGTTACCCACGAGTTTTCAAGCTCACTCCCTTTTCGTCCCATCCTCAAGTGAAGAGAATGAGATGAAGTAACCAAGAGTTGAGGCATCATTCTACTTTTGCAATGGCTTTGTATATTAAGTTAGATTTTGTAAAAACAAGGCTTTAGACGCATTTTGAGAATTATTGGGTTTTGTATCTTTTGTATTTTAGATTTTGATATTGATGATGTAATGTGGCTTGAAATGCCATTAAAGCTTAGTAAACTTTTTATTTTATGATGTTAATGAAATGTGAATTTGTGTATGGATGATTGTTAAGTCGCAATGTGAATTTGGGTATGGATGAGGCGGAGTTGAAATATGAATTAATTGAGGATGAGGTTAAGTTGGTATTAGGTACATTTGAAGAAGTTATCAAATTGAGATGATAAATTTTGAATACGAATTATTGTTACATATAAGCGAGATGTATTATAGAAAGGAAAGATAGGAATTGTGTTTTGACTTTAAGGGAAAAATTGCATAAATCTAGGCCGAATTAGACAAAGTGTTCTTTGGAAGTTGCAGTTTGTCTTTCTAGCTTTCCAATGATATAAAGTATGCAATTTTTGAATATCGGAGATGAGAGTTATGATCTTTATAATTTAGTAATGTTACATAAGATGGTGAAAGATGGGAATTTGTTGTATGAGATAAATCAGTTGAGTTGAGATTTGGGAGATTTATGAAATCATTTTGGTAATTGAATGGTTAAGAAGTGATATTGCACTAGAAGAGGTGAAATTAAGAAGATTATGAGTGAAAGTGATGTTATAATGGATGTAGGAACCATTGGAGGGGCTTTGGAGGGAATTTTGTGACACATATATCTGTTAGACGGACATTAGGTCCATTAAACGAACCTTCTCAAGTGTAAAAACACCCCTAGCCCAGTCCATGTCCATTAAATGGATATTAGGTCCATTAAACGGACATCCTCGGGTCTAGAAAGCACTCCCAAGCTCGTCTATGTCTGTTAAACGGACATACACGGGACAACTACAGGAAATTTTTGTTTGTGACCCTCTAAATGAAAAAATATCACTTTATAGTCTTTATGAAATTTGTAGATCTAGAAGTCCGCTGAAGAATGACCTTAATCAGAGGTCTCTGGAGAAAGTTATTCTAATTGTCCTAAGATAGGTACAATATGATTGATGATATAAACATGTTTGATTCGTTTGGCCATAACTTCATCATATGAACTCAAAATGGAGTGATTCTTGAACCAATAGATTCCTAACACATTTTTATACCTCTACATAAAAATTGGTATTCATTGGTTTTGATTTGAAAAAGATTTATGGAGAGTAAGTGAGGGAATTGATTGGAAGAGCATGAATTGGTTGTTTACTAAACATTCTTTGGTATTTTACTTATATTTTGATCTATAGAGCTCCGAATGAGATGATTATGGTTTCAAAATAAACTAGAGACTTAAAAATACAATTGCGTTGAAGAATTCAAATTGTGATTTTGGTGATTGATTGGTGTGGGCACACCACCCTTATGGGATGATGGCTAATGAGGGTTCATTGAAATAACCCTACATGAAAATACGCACATTCACGTCTTATAATATTCTGGAATGTTGGGCTCCGAAGACAGGGTCCAACTATTATGGTATCAGAGAAAGAGTTGGGTTCTGGAAATGGTGCCCAATAGCTGAACATGTGTTAGATAACTGTGAAAGCCTAGGTAGGTTGGTTCAGGCTGAAAGGGAACTATCTATAAAAGGTGAGAGTGCCCAAGTTGATAATTTTCCAAATTCAGTTTAATCGGTGGAACTTTAATAGTAAACTTTGAGTGCCTCAAATAAACTATTAGGGAGCCAGGCAAAATGAAAAGGAAATTAGTGCGATACATCCTTGTCATAAAGACTAGGAAATCTAACTAACTATGCAAACATAATACTTGGAAAAACAGTAGAGAGGAGCCACTCAAGAGGAATAGTTTAAACAAGTAAACCCTCATAAGAGAAGCAAGAGTAGTAATAAAGGCTCTAAAGAGAAAAACAACCTCATATAACTATGATAGTCTAGAATGTAAGAGGAATAAACAACCCTTTTAAGCTTAATGCAGTAAGGGATTTTGTTATGAAGGAAAAGCCTATGTTATTTTGTTTATTGAAAACCAAAATTAGGGAAGCAAACCTGAATAAATTAAGTTGTTTGGGTAGCAAATGGCAGTTTCTCACAAACCACGGATGTCATACCTATGGAAGGATTATTATTGTTTGCGATGGCGATATTTTGGAAGTGGAAGTTCTAGAAACCAGTTAACAATTTATCCATTCAAAGTTTTACTTCAAAATGGAAAACACTTATGCTTTAGCTATGTTTGTCTATGGTTTTAACACCATGTTTCAAACAAATGAGTTATAGACTTCCCTTCGAGGACTCAAAGCTTCATTTGTAGGCTCATGGTTAGTTAGTGGGGATTTTAACGCCACTTTATACAGATTAGAGGCGGAAGGCAATTGCAACCTACTCAACTACACCCCTGTTTGTTTGACTGCATGCAGGTTATGGAATTAACATATTTAAAATTTGAAGGTTATAGGTTCACTTGGTCCAATAAATAAAGTTCTAACTGGCTCATTCGAAAAAAGCTAGATAAAGCTCTGGTGAATGTGGAATGGTTAACTACCCTTTCAGGGAATTCAACAAATTTCTTATATTCGGAAATTTCTGATCATACCCCTATCAAGGTGAATAATTTGTTAAAATGATTAAAATTCATCACCCTTTCAGATTAAACAATTTTCTGATTAATGTGGAGGGCTTTCAAGAAGTAATTACAAAGGGTTTGGAATATGAGATTTATGGTAGTAAGTAGTTTATGGTGAATGTGGATGAATGGTTAACTACTTTTTTAGAGAGTTCAACCAATTTCTTATACTCGAAAATTTCTATTCATACCCCTATCAAGGTAAATAATTTGTTTAAAATGAATAGAATTCATCACCCTTTGAGATTCAACAATTTTTTGATTAATATGAAGGGCTTTCAAGAAGCAATTATAAAGAATTTGAAATATAAGATTTATAGTACTAAGTAGTTTATTTTTTTGCAATAGGAAACAGGAATTGAAGATGTTAAATTTAAGGAGAGGTCAGAATTCCACAAAGGAGATAGAGAAAGCAAGAAGCAAGCTATTGATAATTAAAAAATCTTTGGCAACTAGTCTAACTGATTGCAATTTAGCTATAGCCGAGAGGGAAGCACTTAAGTCCTACTTGCAAATTGTGGATAATCATTGTTCTTTATTTAAGTAGAGGGATAAAATTAATTGGATAAAGGATGTGGATAGATGTATAAAAGTTTTCTTCAATTCAGTGACTGCTAGAAGAAATGTCAACAAATTTACCTCTATAAAATCCGAATATGGGGAAACTTTATTTGGGCAAGTTAAAATTTCTAAAGGAGCTAGGAATTTTTATCAAAATCTCTTAAACACAGAAGGCCATTCTGCAGGTAATGGAGTGGATCTTAAGCAATTTGTTACAATCAAGATTCCTAAATATGAAACATCTTTGCTAATTAGACTTGTCATAGATTAGGAAATAGAGAAGGTGGTTTTTAATATGAATGGCTCTAAGGCCCCAGGTCTAAATGACTTGAATGGTTTTTTCTTTCAAAAATCTGGGGGAAATATTGGGAGATTCGTTAAAGATGATATGCAGGAGTTTTTCCAAAATGGTGTCTTGCTTAATGAGATTAATAAGACCTTCTTATGTTTAATCCCTAAAAGTCCTAACCCGGCTACTTTGAGTGATTTTAGACCTATATCATGTACTAATTTTCTCTATAAGATCATCGCCAAGGTTTTGGAAAACAAAATGAAAGATGTCTTTACTTACTTATTAGTGAGAATCAAGGTGCTTTTATAAGTAGTAGACATATTGGAGACAATATCCCTTTATTGCAAGCCCTCAAAATTGCACTATTAAAATGGATCTACAAAAAAGGTTTTGATAGTGTTAACTGGTTATTCTTGCTACAGACTATGGAGGTTATGAAATTTCCCCATAAGTTTATCAAATATATTTAAGAATGCATTACCACAGCCTTATATGGAATAACGATTGATGGAAGCCCCACATAGATGTTTAAAGGCAAAAAAAGACTTAGGCAAGGGAATCCTCTTTTCCCTGACCTATTCCTTATTTGCATGGAGGTCCTCACCCTTATGCTGAAATATAACACTTCATCTGATTCCAACTTTAGATACCATTCTAAATGTAAGAAGCTTTCATTAACTAGCTTATCTTTTACAGATGATCTTATTCTTCTAAGTAGGGTAGATGCTCCTTCAGTTTCTCTACTGATGAGTACTCTCTATAGTTTTACGGAGTTGTCTAGACTGAGTACCAAATTTCACAAAGCTATTTCTTACTATCCAAAAGTGTTGCTCACCTATCAAATTCTTTGTCACAAGCAACTGGCATGGAAAAGTAAGACCCCCTCTCCTATATTTGGGCATTCTTATCTCTCCAGGAGACTAGGATTTGGAGAATGTCTTCGTTTAATAAAAAAAATTCAGAAAAGATTGGAGTTTTATACCAATAGAACCATGTCCTATGAAGGTAAACTTCAGCTTTTGAAGTCAGTAATTATGTTAATGCAAGTTTACTAGTGCTCTTACATCTTCCTCTCTAAAGGACTTATTAAAACTGTAAAAAAAATGATAAAGCAGTTTCTATGGGGTAAAGGAAAAGGTAAGAAAGGAATTGAAAAAGTAAATTGGAAGCATATTTGTCAACCGAAGGAGGTTGGTGGGTTAGGTTTGAAGTCAACTAGCAAGAACAACGTATTTCTAATGATCAAGAGAATTTGGAGAATCCTAAACAATCATTGTGGATTAAATGGATTCACATCTACATATTAAAAGGTGAGTGTTTTTGGACTCTAAGAATTAAAGACAATTTGTAACATCCCATCACCAATGGGAAGGGCAATTACTCTTGGTTCTTCAACTAAATCCTCAGGTTGAGGGAAGATGTTCAGTAGCATATTACATTTGGGGCAGGAGATAGAATCTCTCTCTAGTATGATAATTGGACAGGTCAAAGGTCTTTAATTCATAATCAGTTGGCAAGATCATTACTGGGAAGGTTCTCTAAGAGAGCTAAGCTTCATGAGATAATTAGAAATGACAATTGGTTGCTTTCCTCAGAAGAATTGCTTTCCTTAGAAGAATTAAGACTTTTGCCCATTCCTCAATACAGAAGCCTCAGGGAGAATGATATATACTTATGGGATGGGGTTTCTATATCAAAAATCACTAATAAGAAAGTTAAAAATTTGTTGAATAGGGAAGCTATAAGATTAGGGTGGTGTTCCCTGATTTGGAGCAAGGCTCTCTAACCTAACGCCAAATTTCTTCGTTGGCTAACTATGTTGAATAAGCTCAGCACTATGGATAGAAATGAAATTCCTATCCTCTTCTAAACATTGTATTCTTTGCAACCTAGAGGAGGAGACTAGGGATTGTTTGTTCTTTAAGTGTGGTTTCTCTAAAGAGGTGTGGTTTAGAATATCTAGTTTATGTATCACTGGTAAAGGTGTGATTTAGAATATCTAGTTTATGTGTCACTGGTGTTAGTTAATACAATCTCACAGATATATTACTAGAGATATCTCAACTGCATATCTCTAAATATGATAAGGAAATATTTATGATCACAGTTGCAACTTGTCTTTTAGCATTTTGGAAAGATAGAAACAATCGAAGGTTTAAAGGAAGATCTAACAACATACTTTCTCTTATAGAACTCTCTACTGCTAATATTAGGGAATAATTGATTATAATTTAAGTTAGGACAATATTGTAGCAAAGGACTTGCTCTCTCTTAGAGAATATAGCCCTCAATGTTTACTCATAGACCACATACTTCATCAATGGGTTCTCTCTATTTGGGATACAGTAAAAAAATAATACTACCCACGTATAATGGTTTCCTAAGCAACTTAAACATATTTTCAAAATATCCAGCTTAAGAAAGAAGGAGAGAAATAAAGAATAAAGGGAATCTGACTCACGTGTAGATATTCGAGAGCATCTTGGCATTCCTCCTCCAGATCTACTGCTTCACCAGTCAAGTATCATGAAGGAAGGTTGTCTGTTCATGTTGGCATACGTGCTCTAGACCCTTGATATTCAAAATGAAGCTTGTTACTCTTTAGAGATTCCCAAATCCTATAGAATCTAATATACTACCTGTGATGAATTTCACTTTAAGCCTAGAGACGAATTGAAGAGATGTTGCACTGCTATTGTTGTATCGCAGCACCCATAGCCTTCCATCCTAATTGAGTGATCGACTGAAGATTCAAGAAAAGTGGGGACAACTTTACCCTAATTACTAATATGTTGTTGCATAACTTCTCCCAATTTTGGTTTCAACGTTGTTGTTTTGTCTTTTTGTGTTTGTAGTGTTTATCGATGTCGTTTTAACTAACGAAGTGGAGTCACTTTCCTTGGTCGTAAACTAAACTTTTTCTCTTTAATGAATTTTTTAAATTCTCAAAAAAATTGTGAATGAAGGATAGGTATTTTTATACTTTTGTTTTTATTTCATTAATTTTATTTTTATTATTAACTTTATAATTTCTCTAGTATGTATTAAAAGTGCAAATTAAGAAGGGAATTTAAGATCCATTTGATATTAATTGTATTTAACATAATGTTTTTTTGGATCGAATAAGAAGAACTATTGCCTGATCTTGATTATAATGAACTTAAAAATGCGATTTATGAATAAAATGCATTTGTCATAACAAATGAATGAAGAACATTTATTAAAGGTCAATTCATATCTTATTTTGATCATATTTAAGTTTAAAGTATGATAGATTACAAATTTACAATTGAGAATAATTCCAATATATTACTAATTTGTAATTGGTTTGAATGCAGTGGAAAAAGTTAATGCAAATACTTTAAAGGAAAGTGTAATGAGTCTTTAAACAACGTCGGAGAATTTTGAACTTTTGACAATGATGAGACACAACATCTTTTAGAAATAAAATTTTAATTTTATTGTTATTTTAAGTTTTATATTAGACTCAATTTTATTTATTATCAATTCATTATATAATAATAAGCATTGGTGTTTACTTACTAGTATAATTTTTACATTTTATTTATTACATATCAGAATACTATTTAAATTGTTAAATTTTAAACATTTTTTTTGATCGATTCAATATTCGATTCAATTTTTAAAATATTAGTAGTTATTAAACATATAAACTAGACTCTCAGTGATATGAGACTAAGAAAAGTAAC
>JAOSBK010051280.1:0-17576 GCA_027568895.1 Erythroxylum shatona
CATCATATTCTTCCATATTGGGTAGTTTGAGTCCGTGAGCTTAGGTGGCCTCACAGTCGATCCTCCTTCCTCCATTCGTGATCAGTTTGATCTTAACCCACAGGTATGGATTTTTTTATGCTCTGATACCAGATGTAATTGTAAGCTTGACAACGTGTTGTGTAAGACACACAAAAGCAATTGCAGGGAAATTAAAAACGCAGAATATGATATCGCTGTTCAGATATCAAAGATATCCTACGTCAGCGGGGCCTTGCCCAGTTTCAAAGTTTCCACTATAAACTCCAGAGAGAATACACAAAGATAAAGTCAATCTCGTACACAAAAGACAAACTTCCATTTCACCACTCTCTAAACACTTCTCACGCAGATGCCTAACCCAGAGAGGGTAATATTTCTATCTCTCTTCTCACAAATCAAAATCACCTCACACAGATGGTGAAACTCCCAACACAAAAAGAATGAAACCCCAAACTACAACCCCTGCACACGTTAACCCCTCTCCCACGCAGAAGTTAACAACTCTCAATTTGTGTTTCACTCGAATTCTCCACACGTCTTATCGCCTCTGCTTTTGTTGCTGTGACTTCTCCATTTATAGAGCTAAGTAGTAGAGTCCTTTTCCTTCTTCTCTTCTGCACTGTATAGGAAATCTCAGAGGATAAGAACAACGTGATTTTCTGAACAGAGGGATCTTCGTTGTCTTCAGGATCTAATAGAAGTCCTTTTAGTGTAGAGTTCTATTCCTTGCTAAGGTAGTTTCTTTTTCGACTCAACCCAGATGACTTTAAGGTTGTCTCAAAAACTACCAATCACTTGATCTGAATATTCAGATCTCTTTAGTCACAAACATTGCCGACTTCAAAATGTAGTTACAGTAACAACTTCCTATGTAAATGGTCGTCCAATAGATAACAGAAGCTTCTCCTATTTGACAGCACATTCACAGCAACAGATCAACAGTCAAGTGTTATCAAGAGTTGCAGATTTTGTGAAAATTTATCATTATCTTTCTCTAGTTTTGTATTAGTCGTAGGCTAGCAGATTTTGTGGAAGTTTATCATTATCTTTGTGAAAGTTTATCATTATCTTTCTCTAGTTTTGTATTAGCTGTAGGCTATATTAATAGCCTTTGTATCTTTGAGATAGTAAGCAAAAACAGAGTATTTTTTCAATAACAATTCTATTTTTCTTCTCTATCTATCAACTATAGTCGTAAGGCATGACAAACACTAGAGCTACAAGGAACTTTCTTGTTCAAAACTATCGCTCGAACGTCAGACACAATTAAGCAAATCAAACTCTCCTTCATAGAAGAAGTACTCTGGAAGCGTCGAGAGTTTCGTTCTTGTCAAAGCGAATATAAATAAAGGTGGCAACTTTAATGCTATACATAGAAAAACTGCAAATGAATCAACAACACAAATTTGATTTATTACAGTTCACCTTAGAAATCTCTACCTGGGCAGAAAATGCCTTTCTTTCTTTTGTATTATGTTATAATTCCATTAGAAGGCTGAAAAGTGGAAGATAAATGAATATTTTTATCTTTAGACACAGGCAATATCAGCTACCTAAAAGTGAAAAATATTTTTCAGGTTACAGACAATTTAAGAGTAGCTATGGACTAAACTGATCATTCCTCTGTTCACCGTCTGTCGTACCCTGGACCTGAGCTGCGTACTGCAAGTTCCAGAGGATGTCCTCGAATGATGGACGATTCCATGACTCAGAGCAAACACACTTCGTTGCTATAGTTATAACAATTGATACAGAATCCTGAGAGCTAGTTTGTAGCACAAGAGGGTCTACTAATTTTCTACGGCTTTCTGGAGTGTTGCAGGATGCCTGCATTATCACAAATCTCGATATTAGAATTCATAAGATGTCAAAATCAGCACCTACAATCCTCTAAGCCTATGTTTTCAGGTGATATAATAGCTAAGAAGATGAGTAATTTATTTCTGCTGAATGTGGCAATTTTCAGGCAACCTTCTGAAATAATCTGCTCTAGTTAAGGATTCCAAAACATACCAGTTCATCCAGCAGAAGCTTGTCTCTCTTAGTAGCCATCATGGGACCAGCAATTGATTCAAGTAGTATGAACCCAAAACTATAAACATCATCATCTAACGCATTCATTTGCCTGAACAAGAGTTAAATTATTAAGCTATTTGTGTGCCAACTACATATGTCAAACTTGAAGCGTTAGTAACAACTGCATAATGAAAGGTGCGACACTTACAGTGATTTAAGAGCACTCCCATCTTCCTGAATATAAATAACCCAATTCATCAGCAACTTCAGACCTGAAAGTGTCACTGATAGATCGATAAAACAACGAGACTTACCCCACAATTTCCTGTTTCATCAGATATGATGGACAGCCCATAATCGCTCAACTTTGCCATCCCATGCTCATTGAACAAGATATTGTTTGTCTTCAACCTATTGTTAAAGAAACCAGGAATTATTCCAGTATGCAGAAAGTGGACAGCCTTGGCAACATTGGTAAGTGCTGCCAATCTCTCTGGCCAATTTAATGCTCTTGCAGTATTGTCGCCTGCACATACATAGCTGTACTTAGCATGAATGCCATGAGTTAATAGAAGAATAAAATGAAGAAATTTCGAAGTAATTTCAGTGTTGTTTTACTGGATGCAAAAGCTTGTTGATCAAAGGTTGTTGGAAAGATTACCGCGAATATGAGCACGAAAATTGCCGTTTGAGACATACTCATATATGAGAAAGACTTTGTTTACTCTGTAATCATCTTGTCCACCATCAATGCAGTGCCCCAACAAGCAAACCAAGTGTGGATGGCGCAGCCTCGCAAGCAAATCCATTCTGAGTTTGAGATTCCTAATTGAAAATTTCTTTGATGAGGGGAGGCACCTTATTGTAACTTGAGTTCCATTCTCTAATCTTCCCTTGTAAAGCTGAAAAACAGAAAAAAGGAAAAGGTTTCCAAATTTTTCATGTGGATTAGGACACTACCCTTATTTTTGCGATTCAGGATAATTGATGCAGTTGATGATAATCAGACATCTGCAGACTGCAAAAAATAAACCATTTCTAGTAGGAACACTAGTCCTGTCGTAAGTAACAAGACATAGTCTAGTTCTGAGTCCCATTATCATGAAAATGTCAACACCGGAAAACCATAATAATGGCATGTAGGGAGTTTTCCAAGGAAAATTATCTCAAAACAATGGTAAATGTAACACGAGCAACTCGCTAGCAACAAATTTTCTGTTGTTTATGACACTAATCCATTTTAACCAGCAGGTTACAAAACATGATCCTCCAGCAAGCAATTGATTTCCAAACATAAGCAGTCAGCGAAAACATTCCTGGCATATATGAACTGCAAAATTGCAGATCGAAAAGCAGAGTACTATGAACTCTCGTCAAAGAGTAAATTCCAATAAGTGCGTGATTTGGAATGCTCGGATAAAGATTTTTTTGTGTTGTTTTCTTTCCCTATAACCTTCTCGTTTTAATCTCTAGTTAAACTTGCAGCGTGCATTGATTAACAGTAGTTTAAGGTTGTTTCTACAAAGTATTCTACAGGAAAACGAGTAGTTTAACATTTTGAAAGTTCTAGATAATACCTTCCCGTTAGAACCTTCCCCCAACATGGTAGAGCTGTCAAAGTTCTTTGTAGCTTCTTTTATCTCTTCTAGAGTAAATGACCGACAAGGTGGGAGACCTTGTGGACCTAATTTTGCAGCTGGGGAAGCAAATCCTGAAGTGAAAAGAGAAGTTAGTACAAGAAAATGACACATTGAAAGTCAAGTTCCCAAAATTTGTGCTTATTTGCCAAAAGTCTAGTTTGTGTATTTGACATACTTGCATTGGTGAGGAGTTCAGAGGAGAAGCCTGCAGCTGAGTGATCTTGCATACCCTTCTGCAGTAGATGCTGTTCTGAGAGCCCTCGTGGGCAAAATCTTCTGCACAGAATGAAAAGGCAAAACGCCAGAAGCATCACTGCAACAAGTATACCAGCAATCATTCCAACTAATATTCCTACAGCTTTTCCTCCAGATTGTTTCCTTTTCACAGAAATTTCTACACAAAATGAGTCCCCATGTTGATGGGATAAATCAACAGATAAGCAATTCCCGCCAATCTTTACAACTTTCTCATCCAATGGTGAACTTAAGCAATGAGGCAAGCCACCAGTTAACCGGTTATTAGATATGTCAACAAACTGAAGTTTGCTGCCACAGCTCAGATGGACTGGAAGTACACCGCTCAACATATTCGATGCTAAATTCAAGTAACTGATGTTTGGTAATGAAAAAAGTGTAGCAGGAGGAGTTCCAGTGAGTCCATTGAAAGACATATCTAGGTGTTGGAGTTGACCAAGCTGGCCATATTGATGGGGAATGTCACCTGAGAAAGAGTTGTTGCTAAGGAAGGCCATGGCCAATCCTTTTGGCACAGAAGGAAGATCAGAATCTAAGTTGTTCCCACTTAAATCCAGCACCTTTAGGCTGCTTAATGTACTGAAACTTGGCACATTGCCTGATATCTTATTGCCACACAACACAAGATCAGTAAGAGTAGCAATCCTTTGTACTGAAGATGGAAATGAACCTTTCAACTGATTGTTCTTCAAACTTAGAATTTTCAAATTAGATAATGAATCAAACCACTGAGGAACAGTATCGTTGAAGTAATTGTGATCTAGAATTAAAGTTTGAAGCTTCGTCATTGTTGATATCTTGGGAGGGATTGAGCCAAATAGATAATTTGAACTCAAATCCAAATGCTCAAGTGAAGACAACCTATGAATTTTGTCAGGCAACGGTCCCCACATGCCGAGGGCCTCAAGTCGGAGGACTTTCAAGCTAGTTAGCCTTGCAAGAGTAGTAACAAAAGAATCCATAGAGAAACTCTCTGATAATGTTTGATTGGGAATTGCAAATCCAACAAAATCGTCGAGCTTGGCTGGCTTTTCTCCCATTATTACGAGTTCAGTGACAAAATTGTCCTGGCAAGTCACATTTAGTTGTGTGGATGATGATAAACGGCAAAAGTCTGTGCCGCGATCATCCCAACTCTGTAGCTGATTAGGGTATTCTAAATGCTTTCTTAACTGAAGAAGCACTTGCCTTTGTGAAGATTGTAACTGATGAGTACCCAGAACCAGAAAGTTCCATGTGACATATGCCACCAAAAATAAGTTATAGTACCACATGGAAAGACCCTTTTCTTCCTCTCTACAAACTAAAGCACCCCCAAGAGACAAAGATTTAGCTAGAGAACTTGCAGTCCAGTGAAATGAGAACCAGCCCTTGAACAGCGTTGAAGTAGATTGAACATTGAAGGATCCAGACGAACAGTGTGAATGAAAAATGGCAAACCTCTAGAACTGTTCAAAGCTACTCATTAAGCATAAACAAATAATGTCGCCGATATATACGACGGTTCAAAACATGCTTCAGTGCAGAAATGGAATTAACTGACTACACTACACGAGGTCTTATCCTGCATCTTTATATTCTTTACTGAAAATCTTAAACATGTGGAATGAGGGGATACCTCACGTTGATGCTGTTACTGCTCCCATATGGCGTTGCTCTTCCTTGAAGATGGGAAACTTTCTCGAGCTCTCATTTTGTGAATGTCTGCTCATAAAATCTATTGCAAGTGTCAATCTGATGCTCTCAACTTCTGTATAATTAACAGGGGAAGTTCTGAAAACAAGAAATCAACTAGGAAACTTTATAGTATTAAAACCAATTCCTTCCCCATGTAACAAGTGGGTGCCAGTTGTTGTAAGAGAGTGACTGATGTCTCGATAAAAACTGAGAAGTGTTGAAGTCTTCTCTATGCAAGTAGACTGACTGAGAGGCTAGGCATTGGTCTTTCAACATTTCAGCCACATCTTTTGAGCTGCATATAAGGCGGTGCAAAGTGGAAGGACAGAAGAGTAAAAACGTTGTAGGTCCTTGGAACTTGTGACGGTCAGCCATACCATGATAGTAGCAAGACAGGCTGTCTGTCTGAAATATAAAATTGGCAAATTCTCATCTGCCCATGCAACTGTGCATTACAAATATGTTTGCTAGTTTGTCTGTGTTTAAACAGATCCAGGGTTTGCTGTGACTTCCAATCTTCTGAGTTAACAGGACAAGCATCCATGGTGTGACTGTGGCCCAACCGACAAATTTTGTCAAGCTGAATATGACAGATTTTCATTTAGTTAACTTCTCCTATCAACTCAAAGTGAGGTCGTGATTGGATTATGCTATCGAATATCTTTTCCAAGCAGCAAATTCTTGGTGAATATATCCTGAAGTCCAGATCTTGCAAGGACATCATTAATGAATGCAAGTGTCCTGTTAAGACGTAGTCCTATATGCAGTCTCCAACGCCAAACCACAAAGGTAAGTTCTTCCTCCATACATGCCCCATTCTAGGTTAGAGTTTCTCCTATGCTTTATAAGTCTTATGGATCCTTCATAAAAAAACTGAGCTTTTTATAATGGCAGTCATTTTCTGCTGTCCCAAAGCTGCAGGACATATGTTTTAACTCATCTATGCAAAGTTCCAATTTATTACAAATAAGATGCAGCAAAATGATAAATACTAGCACTTTGGAAAACGAAAGAAAGGTTTTTGCTTTACAAAAGATGGCAAAAAACTACAAAACGAGAGAAAGGAAGAACGTATATGTACAAAGTAAATAGGTAGGACAGACTATGACCCATGAGAGCTCTGTAACAGAAGCAATGAATGGACTGAAGACTTAACCTGTCTGTATATTATTACTCACTGACCCACTCCTCCCTAATCAACCTTATATGCAGGGCAGCATTTGATTTCTGGACCAAAGTTTAGGTAAAATATTGTAAAGGGCATTTAAAGATGTAATGAAGAGGTTGGCTGTGCTGACATTAGATCCCATTGGGAGGGGAAAAGCCATTTCATCATCAAGAAGTATGACTTTTCAGTTTAATGGGTGGTCCTCATCGAATAATTCATATCCTTCAATCATAATCACATAAATGTTTGAGTAAAAGAAGACCACTTGCTACTGCTATTTGAGACTTCATCATGAAATAAACCAAGAGATAAAACTTAACCGCCCTTGAATGCAGATATTGGAAATGATTACTTGGGACCAACAGCCTTTGACAAGAGAACCAAACAGCTCACGGCAAATGATTAATTTGAGATTGAACTTTCAAAACTCACTTATCAAAGGAAAAATCATTCATCTTGGAAGCAATCCTGTGCACTTGCACATGGATTTCAGACCATCTTAAAGAACCAGAGAATGTTTTAGTGTACAAAGTGTAAATGCTCGATCATGTAAAGTTGGAAGGACGATACAACCACACTTCAGTTCTGTCATGTTAACCTGATCCTGTTTGCAATGGGCCTAGCCTTGATAGTTTGTTCGGTGAAGTGAACTAATTTTGCTACATGTGAATACCATTAACTAAGGGCATGTTCGGTTCTCTTGTAAATTGTAATTTTTATAGTGGTTATTAAAAAATAAATTAAGAATACATATCTAACTACCAAATTTTGGATTATCTTTTTAAATGGCAACAAATGACCCTAACTCGTCTTGTAATAGTTTTGTCTTTATCTTTAAAAAATTGGCTTGAGTTCTATCTATTATTTATATAGTTATACAACCTCTCTATTGTATAAGGGTAAAATTACGTACTATCAGACCTTTCCAGTTCTCGCTTAATTATGGGACTTCAGAGTGAATGTGATGATGATGATCATTCGTTCCCTTTTTCTACTTTCCTTGTTGCTTTTGACTTTGTTGCTAGTGACTCTTTTACTCTTTCATTTGTTGTATATGAAAGTTTTACTCGTTGAAATATAGATCTTCAATTGATGGTTCTTTACTATTTTTGTCTTTGTATTTTTTTTAGTGTGTGTTTTCTAATTTTGTGTCAAATTTTCTTTTGTTTTTTTGATTTTTCATTATTATGACTTGAAAGGAAATAATTTCACATAATTACCATAAATTAATCTCTTATTTTATTAATTTTCTTTATTTCTATTTTCAAACTTAACAATAGTTTCAATTAAAAAATTCTACATATTTTCTCCTAAATCCCCACCATAAGATGTTAATTACTTACTAATTTAGTATCAACGTGTCTCTCAAACGGTCAAACCTTGTTGCAAATAGATAATTTTCTTGATATAAACGTGTGACTTCTTTGTAATACTAGTTAAGTCTTCAAGTTTTAATAATCATTCCACTAATACGGTATATACTTTTTTGATTTAGAGGCCACGTAAATATATAGATACTAAAATTGTAAAGATTAACTAAGCTTGGCAATTAAGTCCTGGTCTGACCCAGTTTAGTTTTAAGTCAGCAAGTCATGCCTAGTTTGATAGAACTTTGGACTAGAATCTAAGTGTTTTTTTTTTAATTCTGGCTTCAAGCCAAAAGTTTTTAGGAGAAACAAAAATGATGTTATTTTTCAAATTTTAATATAAATAGAAAATTAGAGTCAAGTTCGGGCATAATCGGGCTTCGATCCCTAAAATTTACCCCACAAATCTTATCTCTTATAGCCAAACAAACAATAGTCAAATATAAGCTTAATAATGGAATAATGAAAAGAGAGTCGAGTAGTACGGAGCATTATTATACAAGAGGCTAGAGTTAAGACTTGATTTGAGATATAATTCATACATGAATTTTTACTTTAAATGGCTCTTTTTTTCTTCATCTAGTGTTACAAACGAGAGTAATACCTTGGAACCTTATGTGTTTATTTCTCCTACATCAAATTGACTTAGGAAATTATTCTCAAAATATTGAAATAACAATTCTTAGTGTATTATCGAACATCTTGGTATGACAGAGTGTTTATAAAGCGATATTAATTCATGAGATATATGTTATGACCTTTACCCTACTAATTAACAACCTCGTGTCGTATAAAAAAGGATAGTTGGCTTAATTAACTAGTTAGTCTCTTAGATTATATTAATTATAAGTTGTAAGCACATGCATAACTTGGTGTGAAAGATAAGAACTTCATTACCTTTTTGACAACTCCTTATAGTAATTGTTTGTTTGTTTGTGCTAATATTGGATATTTCTTTTTTTTTTCAATTGTTAAATCTTATTGTTGACTAAATGAGGTTTTAACCCCATGGTTTTGAAGATAACAAAATATATTGCTATTAATGAATTTACTTTTGACGATATTAATAGCTCTATTATAATGGAATCAATCAACATGTGTGTTGAACTAATGGAGGTTCTAATCAAAGTTTCAATGAGAAAAAAATATATAAATACTACTAACGGGCTCTTTTAGTGTTGTTTATGAGAAGGAATATGAGAGTAAAAATATGTTTTGTAATCTTCAAGATCATGATCAAGTCAACTAATAGATCAATACATATCAAGATTATTTCATGTATTACTTATTTTAAGCTTATTTTGATCATCTTTGAAAATCTAAGAGACTCACCATGCATAAATTTTTTTTTTGCATTGCATAAGTCTTTATATTCATCAACAGGCATTAAAGCTTTTGATTTTAATGTAAAATCCTCTTAATCTTTCAAATAAACATTAGGGGACATTTTAGGAAGTGTTTAAATCATATTTAGATTAAATAAATTAATTTTGAGCTTTTAAAATTGTTAAAATCATGATTTTTGTGTCATTAGTCAACCTTTATTTGTTAGTGGTTAATCAATATAGGTTGAAGTTGTTAAATTTGATGTATCGAGAGTTTATAGCTGTAGCACCCCACTCTTGCTAGACACGTATCCGACATCCTGAGTGATATCCAAGTAGGCATCCCGCCAAAATGGCATGCTAGTAAAGTCAATTAGTCAAAAACTCAGTATAACTTTTTTTTTAAAATGTCAAGCACGTACGCAGAAATCAATCACCAAATCGGGCTCATTTTAATCATAAACTTTGTTAATCACAGTAATATAATCATCAGAATTTCAATAGTCATTCGGGCCCATTACAAATACAAAGTACTTGTAATCATAATTTCATTACACTATAAAATCTTTTACAAACATCTCCAATCTGGAAAGTTATTACAAAACAGAAATGCTCGAATACACAAGTTACAATAATTGCGGAAACTCTATTTGATACAAAAATAAAGAAACGAATGCAGACGTGAACTGATCCCGATCTCAATCTCTTACTCGATTGCAGTGTATACTCCCATTTATCTAACGGGGTAACTCTTCAGAGCCTGAAAAATATTGCAAATTTTGGGTAAGTTTTGCGAACTCAATGAGATAACCATCATCGATGGTTCACTCAATTCATGCAACATATCAATACACGTAACATGTAATTCACATCTTTACATTTAGCAAAATTCATTATATGTCACATTCTCACTTACAAGTAAGGTAATTTCGCATTTTAAACAATCAAACATACCTATTAAAATGTATATGAAATACTCATGTGACTATTTTCTAATTATTACGTTGTTGTGTCCGAGTGCCTAGCTGTCCCGTATTCATTGCAAATATCGGGCTCATTTATAACTGTCCCTTGTCCGTTGAAGATACAGGGCTCATTTTACATGGTGAGCCTTTGACTCTTATACACTTTCTGAGCTCTAGGCTTTGTTTCACATTCTGAGCTTTAAGTTATTTTTTGGTAGCGACTCCGGTCACAACTGCCTTTATGTTTCATACATTCATGTAATGGAATGCATCACATTCACGTAATTTCAATCTATCATATGCTTTAAGATTCACATTCGATTTCATATTCATCTTTGAGCTGTAGTCCAGCATTCAACATAATGTTGAGTATCATTGTTGCATTTATACGCATATTCATAGTTTTCTTCCGGAACTAGGTCCGGCATTTAAAAATCAAATCATGTATCACATATTTTGTCAAATTCACATACATGCATTAAATCTCGGATCTTCATTGTTCGGCATCAACACAAAATCAATTCGCATTCATATCATCATTTAAAACATATTTTTAAAGCAAACAATTAATTGAGAGAAATCGTCTAGGTTACTTACAGTATGCCCCAGATTAGCAATAGCTTCAATGATCTGGAAACGTTTGATTGCAGAAGTTTATCCTGCACATCAAAATTATGCATTACACACAATGCACATACATTAATATTTGCACAATTATAAGCATTCATTTATGCACATGTGTGTATATGGAATACGTACAATGTATATTCATGACAATCCCAGATATCGCTATACTATTCTCATCACGTAAACGTTTGTATTCCCAATCTCACATAAGTACATGTATATTTATGGTCTATACCTCAATAAAATCATTGGAATCCCAATTTACAACTCATTTGATCAAAATCCAGATTCTTCCTGAAACACATCTCCAGTCTGCAGTGCATGATCAATTGTACAATGAAAATGAAGTAATTTGGGAGCACTTCCTCTATAAGAATTGTCTTTCTATCTCTTAAGTTTTTAATGACACCAAGATCGTTCAATTTGGTTTAGAAATATGAACATTATACCCTAAACATTTTCAAACTATTCTCATTCTGAAATAGTATCATATACTCAACTTTCATCTAGAAATTGAAAGTCTTAGAGATTGAATTAAAATTCTATTTCTGTATATAATTTGTAGCCCTATGTCTCTATTTTACTACAAATCAAAAATCATTCCATTTGGATAACTATAGAACAAGATATTTTCAAAATACATAAATATGTTCAGTGTAGAGAGAAGTTCACCGTAACGAACTCCTCCCGAGAAGAATTCTCGCAAAATTTTCACAAGTTCACCACAGTGAAACCTAGAGTTCACCACAGAAAACTTTACCTTAAAGAAATCATAGCTAAAACCTTCAAGTTCGCCACGGCGAAGCAAGGAGTTTGTCGCAGCAAACTTTCACAGAAACATACCCTATTTTTCAACTTCATGTCATATTTTGAGACTCTTCTAGACAGAATTTTAATTTGACTTCTTCATGAAAAATGTAACTATGCGTCTCTAGTTTAATCTAAACTAAGAATCATCTCATTTGAATAACTAGAGAAAAAGTTATGGGTAAAATACTGAGACATACTCAGTGAATATTTTCCAATCAATCATCCTCAAACTTTCCATATTTCACACCTAACATAACTTGTACAAAGATCACCACTTTCTACTTCATTTACTCCTCATTCTCAACTCCATTTTATCTCAATATCATTCAACAACAAAGCATGATCTAAATTTGATCATTAACCTAAAAACAAGAAATGTTCATGTACCTATTCATCAACCTCCAATTCTCATTAAAACATCCTTTTCAAAACCAATCCATCTTAAAAATATATGTAGCATAACTCATAGTTTCTTACTCATCATATACAACGTCAATCATCGATAAAACAACTCCTAACCCATTATTTAGCATTTATATGAAATAAAACATCAATATATACATATATATGTTCATTTCTTCACCAACATTCTAGCCTATACAAAACTCCTTGTCATGATCATTCAACCTCTAAAACATCTCTATAAATCTTTACCCATCAAGCATATATAAAAGCAAGAAATTTACATACTCTTCATTAACCACAATGCATACATACACAAAACACCATTTCATGTTATTAACCTCTAACTATCATCATAAATGCTTCATTTAACACAATCTATAAAGAACAATGTTTAACTTACTTGTTTGCTTCGATATTCTTCAAACTCTTCAATATCTCTCTTAACCCTCGCTCCTTCCAACATGTACGATCATCACAAATAGAGGTGGAGTAGGTTAGGTTTTCTGGTGGTAGGATGATGAAGATAATCAAAAATAGAAGTAGCAAGTGAAGGATAAGAGCAAGGTTCATCACTAATGCTTGGGAGAAGAGAGTGTCGTAGATGGAGAGAAAGAAAATGAAGAGAATGGAGATGAGAGAAGCATATGTCATGAATGGGCACTTGAAAGACCATGAAATGGTCTTTAATTTAGGAGAATTTTGTGAGTGGTTGCCACTTGTCACCTTTTAGTGGTCTCCAATTAGCTCTTTTATTAACTAGTCCATTTGTCTCTAATTTCTATTCTAATTATCTCCCAATTTTCAATGATATATGTCATTAAATCTTAATGTCACATATAAAAATTCCCATTGTCATTCAACTCTTATTTTTACTACGATTTAACAATCGTTTTGTCAATTGACAATTTTCCTAGTCCTAAAATACCCTTAAATTCTAAAAAAATTTAATATTTCACCAAAAATTCTAAATCAATGCTTATACTCTCAAAAATCAATTTTCAATACAAATAATTCAAAACTCCAATTATAATCACATTTATAGATCAATTATACCCAGCAATTGTCAATGAATGCATGTATAGTCATTTTGATGTGTGCAAAAATTCAAATTCACATGTATGAGTGCTAACATTATGTATAAGCATGAAATGCATTTTTCTACTCTCTTATTGCTATTTTCTCAATAACTGAAATCTTGGGTTTTAATCCTTAATATAGAAACGGGATGTTACAATAGCAACATTGGTTGATGTATTTGGTCAATAAATATTCCAACGACTAGTGAATCTGGAGCGTTTAATGCATATTGGTCGTCTAGTATATTGCACTGATCAACTACTACATCGAATATAGTCATTATAACAGTTATTTTAGGTTACGAGATTCTATAAATTGGGGTTTTCTCATTATATTTAGCATCAAAAAGCTTTTGAGTGTTCTATACACATATTTCTAAGTATTTTTCAACCATTCGAGCATTCATTATCTCATTTTGAGTGAGTGAGACTTTTGTTATTATTATTGCATAAAAGTGAGCAATTTTTGAGTTGTAAGTTGGTCGATGGCTTTGAGATTATTGTATTGGGATTATCAAAAGTGATTTAGGGTTCCTCTTTATCTTGAAGAAAGATTGAAAAGGAGGTTGCTCTTTACAAAATTAAAAGATTATAAAAAGCGTATTCTTCGAGTTAAAATAAGATCTATATTGGAAATCCAATATCACTCTTGGGAGTGGACGTAAGTAAGAATTGTTTGTTGAATCACTATAAGTTGGTTTGCATTTCTCTTCCCTTACTCTTTATTTTATAATTTAGTTGATTTGTTTTCATTTTATATTTACTATTGTGATAATTTGTGGCCCTTTTCATAAAAGTATTAAACATAAGGCGAAATCTTGATTTCACCCAATTTACATCTCTCTTGGGTGCCATTAGAGAATAACAATATGAATATTGAAGTTCAATAGAAGGGAAAAATAAGCAAATGAATTAATAAAATAACCAATAATTAAAGAAAATAAGCGTAGTAAATCATATGTGCAATTCAAGTAAAACCAAGATCAAAGAGGAATTAAGCATATCAAGACTCAATCAAATCATTGCAATTTGTTTTGTAACCTTACTTTAATCACTTCAATAAATTATAAGCTCAATTATTTCGTGATCATTTGCGTGTTGGACATAATGCGTAAAACTTTTTATAATCAAGAGGAATTTTATTTTGTTCTTTAAAGAAAATATCTTTGTCTTTAAAATAAAATTAGGAGAACTCTTGAATGATTTTGGATCAAAATTTTAGTTAAAAGAATGCAATTTTATATTAACAAAAGTTAAAAATTCATTAGAAACATATTTTTAGACATATTAGTTAACCATTATATAAATGTGGTCGACTAGTGTACTATTTTTGGACACATTGACATTATATAGGTTAATGTATCAAAAAAATGAAAAATTAGTATAAAAAAGTGAAAAATTATGTACCTTGAGTTTATATGGGACATTGGTTGACTAATGTCATTGTTACTAATCATTATAATGGCTAATTTTTGTTTATAACAACCTTTTTAGTTTGTTTGGAGAAGAGATAGACTACATATGAGTTGTGGAAAGATTTTAGGGCATATTAGAGAGTTTCTAAAAGTCTTAACAGGCTAGATAATGTAAGTGTGCATTACATAATGCATATTGAGCTATTGTATGTTAATGTAAACAAACGGATGAGTTTTTGAGTTATATACTTGTTGTAATTGGAGAATTTGATTGGGATATACATAACTAGTCTTTACATTGGGTAAGATTTATATATAGCTATTTTTCACCCATGGAAAAGCACGATGATTGTAAGGGTTGCTCTTAACCTATAGTAAAAAAGATATTGTGTGGACGGTTATTTTTCACCATTAAAGGAAGAAGATTGTGAATTATCATATAGAGCTTATATAATATCCCGTTACCTGTGGGAAGGTTAGAATAGTAAATGTGAGTGATCAATGAAAGCTTAGAAATGCATTTTTCAAGCTTATGCATAATATGTCATATACATACACATGAATAGTAAAATTGTTGCCAAAAAAAATTGTACATGCACTCATGAATAGTTCCGGGTATAATTGAACAGAGTTATGAGTTTTGGGAAAATTGTGAATTTGAAATTTAAATTAAATTGGAAATTTTATTGATTAGCGGAATTATATATTTGTGAATTTCGGTAAATTTAGGATTTATTTCGGAATTAATAGAGTATTATGGAAAATAGGAAAAAGAAATTTAAAAGAAGATTTGGAGATAGTTGAATTGTAAAATGAGAGTTAAGAGAGTTAGTTTCAAACAAAAATATGTTAGAGCTTAGACCATAGGAAAGTGACAAGTGTTAAGTTACTTTTGTCAGAAGTAAGATTGAGTTACCTGAGAGTTAAAAGGGGATTTGCTCTTTTTCCTAAATTCTTTCCTTGTTATCATCTTCTCCGAATTTCTTTCCATTCATAGAGTTTTCCTTCAAACTCCTTCTGAGAGTTAACTTTGCTTTTTTCATATCCCTCACCACTTCCTTTACTGCTGAGTGTTTCTTCTGCCTTAAGAAAAACTAGAAGTTGGTTAGTGTTCATAGTGGTTTACGTAATTTTGTATGGAGTTAGGGCTTGAAGATAGTTGAAGCTTTTGGAGTCTTCAACAAGTAAGTAGTGAATAAATTATTTAGAATTGTGGATTCATGAAATAATTTGATGAATTATTGTTAGTTTCATGGATCATGGCATTTATGTATATATATATATATAGATCGTGGCATTTACGTATATAAATTCATGAACACTGTAGATGAGATGAAAAATTTGGTTATAGTGTTATTTAGTTTTTGATGGAATGTTAGTGATCAGGTGTTGTGGAAATGGTTTTTGGAGTTGAATTGCCAATGAAATGATGTATAGGAATAGTGTAGAAAATTAGATTAAAAAAAGTGAAACATGCTCTGTTTCTTCATTGTGTATGCATGAAAATATATAAGTGTATAAGTGAGTTGATGAATTCTTTAGAGATGATCAAGAAAAGGGTTTTTGAGTTGAAGAATAGTTGTAAAATGATGGTCTGAGATGGGTTGAGTGTTTAAATGGAAGTTGAGAGGAAACATGGAGATTGAAAATGAAAGTTAGAAATGCAGAAAGTTGACAAAGCATGAATAGGTTAAACATGAATTTTTGGCTTTTGATGGTTCTTGACTAAATTTGCAATTTTTTTTGAAGTAGTATGAATTTATGGTGAATGATTTGATTGAAATGGAGTATAAAAAAACTAGAAATGAAAATTTGAAGTGATGGGTCTTAGAGAATGAAGTCTAGAAATTCTAGGAATGAATAGTAGGAGAGAGTTAAATTTTCGATCTAAACTTCGGTGAATTTACTATACTGATATAAACATATTTTGAGAAAGTTGTCTTCATAAAAGTTGTAGTTTATCCTCTTAGCTTTCTAACGGTATAAAGTGTGTAATTTTTGGAAATTTGAGTTAGGAGATATGACCTTTATAATTTTGTAATGCTGCATAGGAGGGACATTCGGCACAGCTACTTCATTCAAAAATTTTGACCCTTGTAGAGGAATAAATTGTTTTTGAGATCTGCATGGAAATTGTAGATCTAGAAGTATTCTTTGAAACGGTCTAAGAATGGCCTTAATCCAATATTTGTAGTGAAAGTTATGCCCTCGTTACCATTTCAGGTTGGAAGAAAAAATGGAGGAAGGGAGAAGTCGCGATTGCGATGGGCACATTTTTTTGTGCAAATCGGACATGCCCGTGACCTGTAGGTCCCTCCCCCCCTAAAGTTGAACACATTTCACTATTTTGGCCATAACTTTGTCATCCAACCTCCAAATCGTTTAAAGCATTGGATTCATAACACATTCCTCTATCTCTCCATAAAAATTTATAGCTTTTGGTTTTGACTTGAAAAAGATTGATAGAATAAAAGTAAAGGTATAGGTTGGAAGAGCATGAATTGGATATCTTACTGAACATGTTCTAGTATTTTGATGATATCTTGATCTGTAGGATTCCAAATAAGATGAATTTTAATTTGGAGTAAATTAGCGCAAATTGTCTCAAAAAGTCAAATTTTGATTCTTTCTCTAAGATATTGAATTTCTGGATGGAAGTTGTACATAGTATACTGTTTTTGAATGTGAACAACGTGATAATGTTGGAGATATATCTTCCAAATTACTGAACAAAATTGAGTGATTTTGGTGTCAATGGAAAGATAAGACATAGAGGAACACTTTTCTAGAAAAGAGTATGACCAAATTA
>JAOSBK010051440.1:0-17546 GCA_027568895.1 Erythroxylum shatona
TGTGATAGTATTTGATACTTGTTAAGTGGAGTTGAGCTGTATGATTACATGCTATAATTGATCTCGTTTTATGACATTAGTGAACCATCGAGGATGGTTACTCTACTGAGTTAGCAAAACTCGTCAAAATTGCACCATTGTTTTTCAGGTTTGAGAGTGAGACGACCTAGTTTCTAAGACTCCATAGAAGCATATTTTGTGCAACTGTTACAATCAGATTTGGCTCAGAGGTCGATCAGCTGAGATTGAGGACTTAGCTATTTTTTTCATGTTTATTGTATTTGGTGTGTAGTAAGTTGTTTAAGCTCATAGGATAATGTTGTAAACCTTGAATGGTATTGTGTTGCATGAAACGATGTAAATTATGGATTTTGATTAATGTGATAATATTTTGAGTTTAGAAAATGTGTGATTGATGGTTTAGTGTTTGATGTCATGTTATGTATAGTGAAGGTGAGATAGTTAACATGTCATTTCTGACAGGCATGTACACGTGTATCCGATGGACACATGTGCATATGTTAGTTGGGAATGGGGTGTTACAAGCTGCCTTTCAATCTTCAAAGTTCCAAAAAGGGCTTCCACTTTCTTTAACCAAGAATAAAAGACTTAGTCATCAATGACCATTCTGACAACTAGCATCTAAAGAAAGACTACTCTAGTATCTACTAAAGAAATGAAGGAAAAGATGACTTTAAGAAGCTAGAAAAAGTGGCTAGAAATTGGACGTCTTCTCCTTCACATCTTGGCTCTACTTATAGCCATTGAAGCCTATGTGGAAATCTCGTAGTTGTGATTCTTTGGATCCCTTGATCATAACTTTATTATTTTCACCTAGATCTAGCCAAGATAAGGTTTCAAAACAACTTTTTAACATATTTTTCTCTTGTAGATTTGAAGCTTGGAAGTTGCAGTTTGCATTAAGTGCGTCTGCACCTAAGATCTTACTATACTATTTTTACAATTTGTACAATAAAATGCTTTTCTTAGCCCAAATCTCCTTAATTTGCCTCGATTATTGCTGATATTGCTCCTATATTTAAAATTTTGAATTTGAATTAAAGCCTAAATCTTTGAATCGTCTTCTTGAGATTCACACTCACTTGTTTTCATGGAATAAGAAGAAGAAGGATTAGAGTAAAAGGAGACAAAAGATGCATGAAGATGAAGAGTAAATTGTCATGGACGTGAGCTAGGCGTGACTTAACTTTGCCACATGTCCACCCAAAACCCTACTTTTTAATATAAATAGACATAATGTGACGACAGAAGGCTATAAAATGTTAGAGGAATCACTTTGGAGTCGGGAGGTCTCAATTTTGAAGAAGAGAAGGGGCAAAGCTCTATTTATTTGGAGATCCATTAAGGGCTAGCTTTCTAATGCCAGTCCAGAGGTGATATCGACACCAAAGAACCCGATTAAGCATTTCTCTCATTATATCTGTTGTTCTTTCTCTCTTAGGGATTGATTATGTTATCTTATGTTTAATGTTTGGGTGTTGTATAAGAATGATTGAATGCTCTCTTTGATTGTTTTTATTACAAACCTACTGATAGAATCTTGAATATAATTCGTAATTGTTTTGTTTGAGATTTATGTTAGAATCTTGAATACATTCCATAATTGTTGTGTTTGGATTCATTTGTGGCAACTAATGGTTTCAAATAATTATGGTAACAAAACCTAGGTTAAATGAATCGAGCTTGTGTAGTTGTTGCTTTAATTAATTTGTTTTTCTAACTTGTAATGTGGTTGTCTAATTAAATCTAGAGAGCTTGTTCTAGATTGTTCGATAGCTAGGTTTAATTAACAAGCTCATCTTAATTAAACATGACTTAAGGGAAAACTGTGGTTAATAGAGCTTATCATTAACCTACAATTAATAGTTACTATGAAAGGTGTGAGAATAACAATTCAATGAAGAATGTTCAACTGTGTGTAGAATAAGATTAAACTGATGACCGTGTCCCTAACATATTCATCATTTTTGAATGTTTTCTTTAATTTGTTTTCATTAGTTTAGTTTTATTTTATTTTCTTATTTGAAAAACAAGCAAAACCCCCCAAACTTAAACACCGATTATTTTCATTTCAAAAGCTTTACATACACTCTTTACGGGATCGACCTAAACTCATCACTGCTATAGTTTTAGGTCTAGTTATTTTGAGTAGTGTTATAACGCGCTACATCAACAATGAGGAAATATGTTAATTATAATGAAGGGTCCCATCCATTGAGATCTTAACTTACCAAAAGAGCACTAAATCCTAAAGTGATAGACGACAACTTTATACCAATGGAAAAGTCTTTTTAAGCAATGAGTTTATCAAGTAGAGTTTTTTTTTATCTCACTTTATATATTCTCGCATTTTCATGAGAATCATTACAAATTTCTTCCTGTTCTTATACTTGCAATTTTCTATAATTAACACTTTCATCAAAGTTCATATTGCATGCCTAACAACTCAAAATGCTGTGTGCTCCAATTCAACAGGTAGATGACAAGCCCTATTATGTACAAACCTATAGGCTGACATACCAATTGATGTCTTGTAAGTTATTTGGTAAACCCAAAGTACATCTTCAATTGGCAAGATCCAATCTTTTCTCATTGGTCCAACCATTTTTTCTATGATTGATTTGATTTCGTTGTTCGAAACTTCAACTTAGCCATTTTTTGCAGATGGTATGACATATCGATCTTATAAGTCATTTCATATTTCTTTAGGATTACCTCCACTATTTGGATGCATAAATCTTTACCTTGATCACTGATTAGGGCATGTGGGATAGCAAATCTATAAAAAAATGTTAGATTTAAGGAAACCTACAACCACTTTGGCATCATCAATTCAGGTGACTTTTGCTTCCACCCACTTCAACAAATAGTCGAAAGCTAATAAGATGTAAACAAAATTAAAAAAAAAGAGGGAAAAGATCCCATGAAGTTGATACCCAAACATAAAAAAGCTCACAAACTAAAATTAGGTTTGTGACATCTCATTTCTTTAAATGGTATTACTTGTTCTTTGACATTGCTCACCAGCTTTATAGAACAAGTATAAATCTCAAAATAACGAAGGCTAAAAGAAACTACATTCTAAAATCTTTCTTGCCATTTATTTATCACCAAAATATCCTTTATAAGCATACAAATGGAAAATGTGAGGATAGAGAGAACTCATTTTCAAGTATACATCTTTGTATTACTTGATCGAAGTAATGATTCCACAAATAAGAATCATCCCATACGTAGTGCTTAACATCATTCTTAATCTTATCCCTTTGAGCTTTTGATAAATTTGCAGGTAATATATTAGTAACCAAATAATTTACTATATTCATTCCTGGGTAATTAAACACTTTTAGCGAATAGTTGCACATCTAAGAATTCTACTTACAAATCAAAATTTGTATGAGCATAAGATATCTCTCAAATGATCTGCCAATTGATTTTTTGCTCCCTTATTATCTTTGTTTTCTAAGTCAAATTTACTTAGCAATAAGATTCATCTCATTAATTTGCTCCTTTTTATAAAAAATATTTAAGAGTTGCATGAGCAGAGAAAACAACAACTTTACTTCCTAATAAGTAAGATCAAAATTTTTCCAAAGAAAAAACTACCATCAACAACTCTTTTTCAGTTGTTGAATAATTTCTATAGATGTCATTTAAAGTTATAGATGGTAGTAAATGACACGGGTCACTTTCTCTATTTGTTTCCCCAAGACAACTCCTATGGCTTTATTAGTAATATCACACATAAGTTTGAATGGAAGCTCTTCTTTAAATGGTTGACTGGTAGGTGCTGAAATTAACATTTTTTCATCTTGTCAAAGGCTTCTTTACTTTCATCATTGAGTTAAAAAATACATCTTTTTAAAGTAACTTGCACAACGGGGATGTTGTTTTGAAAAAATCTTTGACGAACCTTCGATTGAAATCTGCATAACCAAGAAACAAGTGCTAACAAGTTAAGGAAAAGATTGAATAATATCTATTTTTGCCTTATCTACCTCAATTCCTTTACACAAAATAAAGTATCCCAAAAGTACCTTGTTATACCATAACATGACATTTTTTGGAAATTTAGAACTAGGATCTTAAATTATTCAAGCACTCATTGAAAGAATGTCCATGTATCTATACATAATCTAATGATTTGTTCTACATAATCTAAGAAATACTTACCATACATCTTTAGAAAGTGGCTAACATATTGCAAGTGTCAAGGGTTATTCGTCTATATGCAAAAGTTCCAAAATGACAAGTGAAAGTCATTTTCTTCTAGTCTTTAAAAGTAATCGCAATATAAATGTACCATGAAAAACCATCCAGAAAATAATAAAATGCTTTACCAACTAATCTCTCTATCATCTGATCAATAAAGGGAAGAGGAAAATGGTCCTTCCAAGTTATTGAATTTAATTTCCTATGGTTGATATAAACTCGTCATTAATTTTGGACCCTAGTGGGAACTAAATATCCGTCATGAGTTATGACAATCGAAATTCCTATCTTTTTTAGAACCACTTGTACATGGCTAAACCCACATACGAAATTATACTCACTTAAAGAAGCTTCAAGACTTCTTTCTTCACCAAATCATAATTGGAAGGTTTAATCTTCTTTACGATTGCCTTTGATGCTCTATCCACTTAAAGAAGGGATGATAACTTTGATGTTTACTATGGTCCATCCAATGATTGTTTTAAAGTTAATTAGAACCTCTATTAATCTCTTCTCTTGTGTCAATGTGAACTTGTTGGAGATTATTACTAGTAGAGGGTCTCCTTCTCATAAGAACACATTTTTAAGTATTCTAGCAGTATTTTAACTCTAATTTTGGTGCTTGTACCACTGAAGGGACGAGCTAGTCACTAGGTGTGAGGATGCCTAAGTCCATATACTATACTATCGACGCTTATTTTATCTCTACATATTGTCCAAGGAAGTCATACAATCTTACAAAAAAATTAGGGAAATATTAGTACCTTCTTTATTAAAAAGACTTTCGCCCATAGTTATCTCTAACTCATGCTTACTATTAGCCTTCAACCAGTTTTGTGTTAATAAATCCAAAACATCAACTACAAAGACAAGAAAATCATCATCAATTTACTTTATTGAATTATATATATTAAACTACATAGTATCCTTACCAAATTCCATAGTTAAAGTACTATTATGGATATTAATTCTTATTTTGGTTGTCTTTAGAAATGGTCTTCTTAATAAAATGGGTGTTTATTGGTCATCATTTTCCATATCTAGGATATAAAAGTTAGCAAGAAAAATCAATATGTATTTAAGATGCACAAGAAAATCTTTTACTAATCCTTTAGGATATACATTAGGTATATTTTCTAAGTGAATTACCACTCCCATCTTTTTTAAGGGTCTTAAGTTTAGAGTTGAATAAATAAAATAGGACACAATGTTTATGGATGTACCTAAATTTAGTATTGTTTTTTCCATCTTAGATCCTCCAATAGTGCATATTATAGAAAACATACCTAGGTTTTTACACTTTTTTGGAATAGTTTTTTCAAATAACTGCAGATATATTTTTCCCTAGTCCTACCTTCTCAATCCTTTTTATCTTTTATCTCCTTTTCATCGTATAAAGTTCCTTCAAGAATTTAACATATTTAAGCACTTGTTCAATTGCATCAAATATTTACCTCACATCTTCGAAATGTTTCATATAAATCAATATCGTGCTGCCATCTCTTTTCATCCTTTGATGCTTCATGAAAAGGAGGAAGTATGAATAAAGGAAGAGTATGTAACTCATCCTTAAACATGGGCACGCTTTCCTTAGTTTCAGTATATTTAACATCTTTGGTATGAGAGCTTATTATAGGTGGGCTTTTGACAGGCTACTCCACTTGCTTTCCACTTTGTAATGTAATGGTTCTTAAGATTCACTATGGTTTACAATGGCAGTTTACTCGAACCTTGTAATTCCAAATGGCTGATCATCATGGCTAACTAACCCATCTGATTTTCCAAATTTTGAATACTAGTTTTTGTTTCCCATTGGAATTTAACGATATTAGTAGCCAATGCTTTAACAATGTCCTCAAAAGACGTACCTGAATTAGGAAATTGGACTTGTTATGGTTGTCTCAGAGGATGTGATTTTTAATATTGCTAAACATTAGTCATAGGTTGATATACCAGGGTATTACTGTATCAAAAATTTGGATAATCTCTTTGGATGATCTCTTCAGCCAAGTTTGTACATGCTTGAGTATTGATTGTATTGACATTGAAGTTGTCCAGAAAATTTTCATACTGTATTCACTTATTATGTTGAGTCTTCTTGTAATGTGGGACATATGTTTGTTGGGTGTCCTACTACTAAACATATTCCATAAACCTTTGTTAACTCCATTTTTCTATAGACAAACGCAGTGAGATCTTCCATACATTTTTTGAAAGAGAAGATGTTTATCTCACTAACACATTAGGTCAAAAAGTATATCCTAGGGTTGAACTATTGGGAGTTAGATGCCAATGATCAATATTCAAAATGCTTTTAGTGTTTTGTTAATAAGTGCTACTTCACTAGCAACATCGATAACACTCCTTTCAATTGGTGGAAGTCCTTTATAAAATTACTGAATCAGGAGTTGTTCGCTAATCTAATGATGTGAACAATTGGCCTATAGCTTTTTAGAGTGCTCCCAACACTAAAATAGTGATTCGTTTTTGTATTGTTCATGTCGCAAATCTCCTTCCTAATGCTAGTGGCCTTTGAAGCTGGAAAGAATTTGTTTTCCAAAAATTGCTTCTTCATTTTTTTTCCACATGGTGATATTAATGGGAGATAAATAGTATAACTAATCTTGGATGTTATCCTTCAAAGAAGATGGGAAAGCTCGTAATTTGATTTGGTCTTTGATAATGCCATTATGCTTCATTGCCATATGTACGACATGAAATTATTAAAGATGCCTGTATGAATCCTCACCTACAATACCATAAAAAGTCTTCAATAAATGAATTAAACCAGATTTTAATTCAAAATTAGCATTCACATTAAAATTAGGAAAAGTTATGTAGTGAGGTTGTTAGTTCAAATTTAGTTAAGCTAGTTCTCGAAGTGTTCTGTTGTTCACCGTGTTTTCAGTTATTTCAACGATTGTAACATTGCACTATATTTGAATCTTTGTTTTTTTCCTTTGCTTTTAAGCAGTCTTTTTAATCTTCAGATTATATTGTAAATTTGCTTCCTTCAAAGATCTCGTAACAAATATGCAATCTTACAATCCCTAATAACAGTGCCAAAATTTGGTGGAACTGTCATAGGTATCCTAAATTCCTAAAATTAAACAAATGCAATAAACTGAAGTAGGAGTTAATTCCACGAGGAATTCTCATTTGCCAGTCGTTATAAAAGAAAATAATTAGTAGAGAGGTTTGATCAATTTTTCAATAAATAAAATAAAGAGATAAAGTTGGATTTTTTAATAAAACGAACCTTAGTTTACAGCTACTTCTACCCTTGAAATTACAATTGATCATTGACACAAAATAGTTATTTCATTAATCAAAATAAAGTTGGATTTTTTAATAAAACGAACCTTAGTTTACAGCTACTTCTACCATTGAAATTACAATTGATCATTGACACAAAATAGTTATTTCATTAATCATATATTTGATGTGATACTAAATATTCATCTTTCCTAAGACTAGTTAATAAAAAATACATAATCCAGTTAACCTTTAATGCTTAACAATCTTATAATCTAAAATTTAATTAGACAATAACTGTAAGAAGTGAAAGACCATCGAACAAATACAACACAATATCCACGATTGTGTTTAATCTAGTTGAATGCTTTTTTTAAGAGTATAATTTTCAAATTGCAAATTAAAACTCTTAGTTGCTATAAATGATTAAAAGACTTAAACTTTAACATATTTAAATTTTAATCTAGTAAATGTTTATTTCAACTAACAGCATATTTGAAAATTTAAAAATTGTAGTTTGTGTCCTCACACCCTCTAGACTCATTTATCATTTTTCAATTTAATTCCTACAATCTAGTTCCAATTTGTAAAATAAAACATTACGATCTCCTTAATTCACCCTTAATTATTGCTAAGATTACTCCTCCATTTAAAATTTTGAATTTGGATTAAGACCCAATTCTTTTTTCACTCAAAAGCATCTTCAACCTTTATACTGTAAAATAAACATAATACTAAATTTTGACCTTATTAAGATAGACTATTGAAAATTTTGAATGCTAAAAATATAGCAAAATTTTGACACATGAATATTCTCTCTCTCTCTCTCTCTCCATAATTCGTATTTAAGGCATATTTCGCGTTTACCTAAAGTAATATTTTTTCAGTAACTTGTGCTTGTAAGTCTTTTTGGTAATAACGATAATTATTTGATAATATAAAATAAGATAAATAACATTTTAAATCATAATCAAAATTATAAGTTATATAAATTAAATTTTTATAATGTTATTTTATTATAAATATGACTGACCATTGATTTTATTGTTAATATCATGTAAACATATTCATTCTACATTATTATGAATAATAATAAATAAAATATAAAATATATAGAAATTAGTTAATTAACTGTTAGGTTAACATCTAAGTACTTAGTGGTCGTTATTATTTATTTTTAACACATCCATTAATTAATTAATTAATTCACATAGGCTTACATAGAGCAAATTCTACTTAGGTAACGCTTAACATTAATAACATTAACAAGAAAGTTAATAACAGGTTATATTTCTAATAAATTAAAATTTAAATATTTAATTAATATAATTTATAGTTTTAATTTATATTATAAAATTAAAAATATCATATTTAAAGTACAATTTATCATATAAAAATATAATAAAATTTATAAATTAACAATAGATTTTATACTTTTAAAATTACATAAAAAGTTTTGGTACTAAATAAACTAATATAAGTTCAAACTAAACTCATCTTTTTTAAAATAACATGATCCAATAATGTTATAATTTTTTCAAAGATATTGCAATTGATCTAGTTTAACAACATTCAGGGCATAAATAGTGTTGACAAAGTAGCAATGATTTAATTAAAGAGATTTATGGATAATCGGATTTAATTTAGTTGGATCATACCAAAAATTGGCAACAAGGAAAAGCGAAAGAAGAAGCAATCAATCTGAAGATGAGGGCAATTACACTTGCACACTCTCGGAATCATCGACGAAAAAGACGACGTGAAGAGGGAAAAGTGACACGTCGTGTCGAGGTGCAGTGTAGATAGTCTGAAAGGTCAGAGGGTTGTGTTTGGTTTGATGACAAGAGAAGGACAAAAGGCTCTGAGTTTTACTTCATTAGATGATGACAAACACAATCATATGCATCCGCGTAGAGTAATGGCATGTACAATTTATATAAATATAAATGCTTATTTGTATTTAATACTTGAAAGATATGAATATTTTAAACGAATATTAGAATTTTCAACTTTTTATTTACCATCAAATCCTGTACGTTCGATTGATATCCTCACATTTGTAAAATATTTAGAGTTTAAGTTTAATATATCAAATAAATTTTAAAAAATATTTATAATTTCAAATTTGAATTTACATTACTACATCTATTACTTGTTTATTTAATATATACTAGAAGATTATATTGTTCTTTTAATTAATTAAATATTTTTATTTGTCATTTTTAAAAACAAAATAAGCATAATTACTAGTTTAGTACTTTAACATATAAATGAGGTTGGATTATTTTATTATTTATTTTAAAAGGTAATAATTTGGATAAGGCTTCTTAAAGGAAGCCATAAACTACAAAAACCGAAAAGGAATGATATCTCAACAAGAAAGAAAGCCTTAATGTGTATAATAAAAATATTATCCATTTACATCGTATACTTGTATTTTATTTTGTATATATGTATGTATGATGTAGAATCGCTGCCAACAACAACAAGAGCCTACGAGATTTGTATAACTGAAATATCCTCAGGTTCTCTCTCAAAGAGACACATAGTAAATGAGGTCAAAAGTCATAACTCTCCCTTCCTCTCTCCTCATATCTCTATAATTTACAGTTTAGTAGACTGTTGTATTTAGAGAGAAGGAATCTGAAAGAAAAGAAAAGAAGAGGTAAGAGAGAGGAAAATAGGTAACAGAGACAAAGTCAGAGGGAGGGACGCTTTCAGATCTGATCCTTGTATTTCTTTTTCTTGTCAAAGATTGAAACTTGAGGGCCCTTTCTCAAGAGGGGTTTCTCTGCTTTCTCACCTTTCGTTCCACCAGGGGTATGGATCCTCAATTCTTCTGTTCCCATTTCACAATATTTCTTGTTTATGTCCTTTTCTTGATCTTGGTAAAGGTATTGCCTAGTATTTTGATCATTATTTATGTGACCTGTTTGTTGCATGTTTACTTTGTCTCCGTATGTCCAAAGCTCGATGATTGATATTGTAAAGGACCTCCCTTTTCCTGGTTTTGTTGTTTGCTTTTGATAGCGGTGCATCTTTTACATTTGACAACTTGGTGTCTCTGCTCTGTTATGTCTTGTAAAAAGTTTTCGTTATTGCTTAAGTAAATAAATTGACCTTTTCTGTTGTATGGACCTGCTTTGGGTTTTTTTGACTGCGGGTTGCATTCTGCTCTGATTATTCTATTTTCTTCTGGTTTCATTACGGTTTCCTTCTGGATGATCGGTTGAGTTTTTTTTTAACTATATCAAGGTTTTAGCTTGTTGATGACATTTTTTAATATTTACTTATCAGGTGATCGTGATTTATGAATATTTGCTAAGCACAGATCTTCTTTCTTGTTCCTGTTATTGTAATTCAAAAGATTTAAAAGATCAGTTTTTGGGTTGCATTCAAATTGTGTTTGCTGTGCTCATTTTATATGCTATGAATTGTGCAGGTTGATTTGTTCGGAAATGGCTCAGGTACCTGTTGCCGCTGTAACTGATAAAGAAAACCCATTAGGACACGAGAATGGAAATGGTGAGCTTGATAAAGAATTGGGAACTAACGAACCAATAATATTTGGTTCGATTGAACAGGAGTCAGCTAAAGGAGACGGGAATGGTGTTGCTGATTCCAACTTCCCAAAGGATGTGGTTGATGAGTGGCCAGCCCCAAAGCAGATTCATTCCTTCTATTTTGTTAGGTACCGAGTATTTGAGGATCCTAAATTGAAAGCTAAACTTGATCAGGCTGATAAAGAAATACAGAAGAAGAATCAATCACGATTTCAGCTAACTGAAGAGTTTAAAGCAAAGAGGGTAAGATTGAATGTTACAAATTTTACTAGATTATGTGGAGTTTCGGTTGTAGGAATGGTACGTAAACATGGAATCCTTTGTGGTATTTAATACTATGTGCCATATATTACTGGTTCTTAATTGCTAGAGTAAAGTACACTTACCATCCAACTCAACTAAAGGCTTCGATAATCTAATTTATAGAAATAATTAAGTATTTAACAGCAGCAAAACAAATGATTTTAATCTAAAAATTTTCAGTGAATCAGCTTAATTTTTACCTTTATGAAGGCTTTGTTTTTTGCCTTTTTGTTCTCCTTTTCATTGTATTGTTTGTTCTATATATGTTGATATTTGTAGATTTCATTAACACTATATATATATATATATAGTGTATATATATATATTTTGTATCAATTGTCTGGAACTATTATTAATCATCCGATCTTTATGCAATGTAACAGCTATTTACCCCCCTTTATTATTTTAGATGATTGCCTTGTGATGGCATCTTAAATCAAAAGAAGGTGGGAGTTAACATAAAGTATTTTTTCTTACTATTGCAAGTTGTCTAAGAAAGTATTGCACCAAATAGTGCATCCATTCTGTTTTGAAAATTGGAAATAAGCAACTCTAATCATGCTATTTCTTATCTTCTGCAGTCTGAAAAGTCAGAGTTGATTAACCGTTTGAAGGCTCTGACAGATGAGAATAAGCAGTATAAGACGATCTTGGATGAGAAGAAAAAGGAAATTGAACCTCTACAGCAGGCATTGGGCAAGCTGCGTACTGCCAGTAGTGGTGGTCGTTATGGTTTATGTTCATCTGAAGAAGAGCTCAATGATCTTGTGCGTTTGACTACTAATCCATATAGTGATGGAATATGTCCTTTTTCCTTCCTGCCTCCCAACTTCAGTTTTCTTTACAAATTTGGTATTTCAGATCTACAGCTTGAAGTATCGCATACAACATGAGAGCATCCCATTGACGGAGGAGAAACAAATACTTAAAGAAATTAAACAGCTCGAAGGAACCAGGGAAAAAGTAATTGCTAATGCTGCAATGAGAGCAAAACTTCAGGATTCACTTGGTCAGAAAGAAGCCATTCAGGACCAGGTCAAAGTAAGAACTGGAATTTGGACATTTACATTTTACAAGATTGCAGTATCACCAAGTGAGGGTTCAATGTTGCTTCATGATTCTTAATTATTTTGTGTTATTTATGTAGCTTCTGGGTGTTGATTTGGATGGAGTAAAGAAGGAGAAACAAGCAATTTGGTCAAAAATCCAGGGTCTGGAGTCTCAAATTGATAACTTAGTGAAAGAGATAGAAGCTGTCACTAAGGAGAGGGACAAAGCCTATGAAAATATTCAGGAATTAAGGAAGCAGCGTGATGAGGGGGTATGCTTTCTCTTTCCAATAAGCAACATGCATAGTTTTGGCTTATATTCCAATGTCTCTGTCTCTGTATCTATCTCCATCTCGATTCTCTCTCTGCTTGTGTGTGAATCTTTGTCAATTAGACATGACCTTGAGGCGTGTGATTTCTACAAACTAGAATGTCCTGCTCCATCAGGTACTCGTATAATTTTCATTAGGTGAAAAGTCAGGATCCCTTTGCTACCTTCATTTCCATTTCCATTTCTCTACTCATTCCCTTATGGTGATCCTTTAACACTAGTATAAGAAGCTAGAAAACTCAATTGTAGTTTCCAGAATTCTTCTAAAATTTTAGAGAAAAAAGAAAACCGGATCTCTGTACTGAAAAAGTTCTCCAACTGTTTTCTTTAGAATCTGCGAATTTTTCTGCGTGTCACGCACCTTACTATTTCCCTTTTGCAAGCACCACTATGTTTCTTTGCCTTCTCATTTCTTTTCTCTTGTAAAGAGATCTTGATGCAGTCATACCTTCCACCACAAAAGCCTTCTCCTTGAGTGTGGGACCTGCGGTGGAGGAGATATATTATATAAATAAGTCTTATAAATTAAGAAGAAATTATTTCCATGTTGAATGTATTTTAAAATGAATCCCAAGAAGTATCTGTTGTTACTTGGACTTAATGTCTTCAGTATTAAAAGTAAATTCCTTTATATGTTGCTCTGTGTAGGTTCATAATGCACTGATGATTGAAGTCCATTGCAGAAATAAGCTATCCTACTTATATGGCTTAATAGTTGATGTGTAAAAAATGTAATCTTTGTAAAGGTGCTCCTCAAGACTCAGAATTATCTCATCCAATGTTTAGTAATATTGTACATCAGTCTACTGCATTAGAAGGCTGTAGTCACTGAATGATATTGTTCATATTTTGTATGTATCCAGTGTGAGTGTTCATGGAATTTATAACACATTATTGTTTGCTAATCATGTTTCATGCCTATGTGCATATGGCATTTTCCTCAACTTTTCATATCACTCGTAACGAGTCCGTTTAAGCATTTATACTATGATAATTACCATGTATATCTTTTGATACCAATTGAGAGCGTCTCTTTTTTATCAGAATGCTCACTTCTACCAGAACCGTGCACTTTTGAACAAAGCCAAGGACCTTGCTGCTAAGAAGGATGTGAAGGCCCTTGAGGAACTTTCACTTGTAGAGGTTGATCAGAAAATTTTCTTGTTTGTTCTTAGCGGCAATATCTAGTCAGTTATTTGTTACAGCTGCTTGCTAATAGTTTTCACTTTGACATTCTTAAATAGGTTGATAAATTTATGTCCCTCTGGAGCAGTAATAAGGTCGTTAGGGATGATTATGAGAAGAGAATCTTGCCATCACTTGACAGTCGACAATTGAGCAAGGATGGGCGAATAAGGAACCCTGAAGAGAAACCTTTGCTAGCAGTGGAGGCACCCATAGCCTCGGTAACAGAGTCAGTGGTAAAAGCCAGCGTGAAACGACCAAAAGAAGATCCAAAATCTGTTCCAGAAAAAGATGCTAAACCCACACAAAAGGTTCAGAAAGAAACCAGCAAGACAGATTCAAAGACCACTTTAGAGAGTATAGATACAAACAACCATGATTTCGGTGGTCCAGAGAAGCCACAAAAGAACCCTCCTGTGGAAGAGGAGGTTGATGAGGCAAAGTTGAAGGAGCGTAGAAGAGAGGAAATGGAGCAGGCAAAGGAAAGAAAGAAGAAGTTGGCTGAGAAAAAAGCGGCTAAAGAAGCTAGAAGAGCTGAAAAGGAAGCTGAGAAAAAGCTCAAGGAAATTATTAGTTCTATTTTTGTGGCTCCTGATTCTTGCTTACAGTTTTGATTTGTATTTTGAGACTGAATCTTGCACTTGTATGTACTTTCAGGAACGTGAAAAGAAGTTAAGGAAGAAGGCTGCAGCATCTGCACCTGCAACTGCCGCTGAACCTGAGGAAATTGCTGAGACAGTGGCACCAGAGGCAGCTGAAGCTGAAAAGGATGTAGTGAAGGATAAGGCAGCAGCTCCAGTGAAGGAAAAGGTTCGTGGTGAGAGTAGTTTGAGGCCAAGGAATCGACCAAGAGGTGGCGCTGATTCCCTTCCAAAAGCCATGTTGAGGAGGAAAAAGTCAACAAACTACTGGAAGTTTGCAATTCCTGCTGCTTTGTTGGTGCTTGTGCTTCTTGTACTTGGATACTTTTATCTACTCTGAAGAATCAAGTCCTTGAGTAGAAGAGTTTGGGGGAAGTTTTCTGCTTGACGAGGCAGCGAGTGACTTAAGGCCTGTGGTGCGAGAATCGAGTTGTTTTAGCTCATTTGCGTTGTTCGTAGGTTGGTGGACATTTTGAACTAATTTCCATTTGGTTTGTGCTTATGTCCCAAATTTTGACTCTCATAATCGCAAGAATATTTAGCTTAAGCCTTCTTTAAACATTTTATTTAGAAGATTACATATAATTGATGATTTATTCAACGTAGAATAATAACTAGACATTGACATATTTGTCGAATCTGAGATGCATTTGTTGTGCATTTATGGAACTCAGAAAAACGATTAGTTATTACAACATCGACATATTTGTCGAATCTTAGATGCATTTGTTGTGCGTTTATGGAACTCAGAAAAACGATTAGTTATTACAACATTGACATATTGGTCGAATCTTAGATGCATTTGTTGTGCTTTTATGGAACTCAGAAAAACAATTAATCAAAGATAACTAAAGTACCTTATGTCAACCTGACTGACACTCAAACTTACGAAAGATTACTCAATAGCTCCTATTAGTATAGAAATAACAATCAAAAAGTTTTGATGTTTCTTGATTTTACAGAATGAACCAACCTCTTAAGAAAACAATAAGAATCGGGGAGGGTTTTATGAAGCTTGTTCCTAGTTTGAGTAAGGTTGTGGATTCAAATCCCAGTCATGCCTGACCTTCCCATCAATGATCAAGATGGCAGGATAGTGAAAAAAGTCCGTATCAGGGAACGGGAGGAAGACCCTCCACCCCCTCAACCTCCTTCTTAGCCAGTTATTCCTAACTACAGAGCTGCAGTCACCGGTCAATTACACACAACAGAGAAAACTTTTGATTGGCCTACTGAAGCACCGATTGACACAGAAGATGGAGACATCACTCTGGTTTCTGGACCCTTTGGCCCTGGACTTGAACTCTCAAATTCTTTCAAGGGTCGACTTGATAAGCAATGGGCACATGCTATCATTGTCAAACTCATGGGCAGACGCATTGGGTACACTCTGTTAAAAACCAGACTCACATCGTTATGGAATTTGTCTGGTCCCATGAAGCTCATCGACTTGGATAACGATTTCTTTCTGGTTAACTTTAAGGAAACTGACGATTACCTCCATGCTCTAACCCAAGGCCCCTGGATCCTCCTTGGTCACGCTCTCTCTGTTCAACCGTGGCACCCCTCTTTCCGCCCCTCCGCTAGCAAAGTCTCCCATGTAGTTGCTTGGGTTAGATTCCCAGAACTGTCCGTGGCCCGCTACCATCCCTCTATCCTCACTGCACTTGGCAACCTCGTCGGCCGCACCGTGAAGATTGACTCCAATACCCAGCATTCTCAGAGAGGTAAGTTCGCCCGCGTCGCAGTGGACATTGACATTAGCCAACCACTGCGATCCATCGTGGAGATTGACGGGGAACGCATCAAAGTTGCATATAAGGGTCTCCCCACCATATGTTTCTCCTGCGGGCGTGTGGGGCACGGGGCCAGTACCTGCCCTTCTCGGCCAGCGCCACCACCGACTGACCCGACCCCCGCTGACCCCTCGCCGTCTAGCTCCACGGACGCTCCTTCTTCCTGCCCCGCCACCGTCCGAGCCCAAGAACCCCCATTTGCGATGTACGGACCCTGGCTCCAAGTCCAAAGAAGGGGCCGCCGTCACTCCACAGAGGCAACGGTCCCAAGACAAGACAGTACCGTACTCCACTCGACTACCACTCCTCGAGGCTCCCGCTTCCAGCTCCTGACACCTACGGACACCACTGCCTCCACCATGCTGGCGTCTGTCCCTCCTCGCGCCCCGCAGCTCGCAGCCGAAGCCTCCAGATTCACCTTCGCGTCTTCCTCCATTTCGAAACCGTTTTATCCTCCTACCCATGGCCAGCGTCGATCCGGCCCCTCCTCCCGCGGGCCAACCCCGGCCCAGTCCAAGGCCCGAGTCTCCAAAGTAGCAGACAGGCCAAGTTCCTCTTCTGCAGCCCAATCCCTTCCACCTCCCGCTGGGCCAGCCTCACAGCCCTCTCCTGGGTCAACCTCCCAGCCCCCTCCCTCAGCCCACCCGCAGCTCTCTCCTCCTGGGCCGGACTCCCAACCTCCTCCCACGGCTCACCCACCGCAATCCCCTCCTCATTCCACTCCACCCACGGTCATTCCTCAACCACTGAACCGCCATTCCTCCAACCTCCCTCTGAACCGCCGGATCTGAATATAGGTCCCGCCTCAGATAGTACGAATATGGACGTTCAAGCGTCCCAGCTGGCTGAGCATTGTTCCCCCACGACCAGTCCTCCATCTGAGGACAGCCTCGTTGGCTCTGATTCAACCCGAGACTAGGTTTAGTCTCCTCCTATCTCTATTTTATTATTATTATTATGTCCATTTTAATCTGAAATTGTCAAGGGGCCGGTGGTAAGAATTTTAAGCCGATCCTCATGAACTATGTTCATATCCATAACCCAATGCTGGTGGTTCTTCTTGAAACCCGAATCAGTGGGGATCGGGCACGACGGGTTGTCCAGTCTTTTGGATTCCAACATTCTTATAGAGTAGAAGCTAATGGTTTCTCGGGTGGTATATGGCTTCTTTGGAAGCCGTATATTACCCT
>JAOSBK010051523.1:0-17534 GCA_027568895.1 Erythroxylum shatona
ATTATTTGTTATCATCAAAAAGGGGGAGATTGTTAAGTCAAAATGACTTCACGTTTAATAATTTTGTTGATAATCAAGTAATGATAATGTTTGAAATAAATGAACTATTATGATGAGTGTGTTAAGTGTGCAGTGCCAAAACATCATTGAAGAAGTTCACTAAGAAGAATTTTCGGAGACTAGAAGAAGTTTCAAAGACTAAGAAGAAGTTTGGACGACTAAGAAGATGTTTCAAAGACCTTAAGAAGTTCACTAAGAAGAAGTATCAGAGACTAAGAAGAAGTTCCGAAGACTAAGAGAAGTTTCGATGACTAAGAAGAAGTTCACTAAGAAGAAGTTCCGAAGACTAAGAAGAAATTTCGAAGACTAGAAGAAGTTCACTAAGAAGAAGTTCCGAAGACTAGAAGAAGTTCGCTAAGATGAAGTTCACTAAGTGAAGACTAGAAGAAGTTCACTAAGAAGAAGTTCCGAAGACTAAGAAGAATTCACTAAGAAGAAGTTTCGAAGACTAAGAAGAAGTTTCAAAGACAAGAAGTTCACTAAGAAGAAGATTTGAAAACTAAGAAGAAGCAATTTGAGTTAGTTACAAAACTCAACTGAATAACGGTTTCTACAAGAAGCAAGAAGCAAGAAACAGTTATCAAGATTAAAGAAGTGGTTGGAGACTTAGGCTATAAATATTAGTCGTAGTCGAAGACTGAATAATCTTTATGCTTACAAGTTATCACTTACAAAAATTATGTGCGATATACGAGAGAAAACATTACTATAACAAAAGCTCACATTATCTTTCTAGTGAGAGAAATAAAAGGTTGAGAGCCTAGAGAGGCTAAGATATATGAAAAATACTCAGTGTAAGAGACCTGAAGAGGCTCTAGAAGGGAGGAAAGAATACTTGTAATTTTGATGAAATATAGTGAAAACTCAGAAGGATTCTGAGGACTAGACGTAGCCCAAGGTTTGGGGTGAACTGGTATAAAAATCGCATCGTCTATCCTTTAGCTCCTTTACTCTTAAATACTCTTGATCTTATACAAGTTTATAGAAGTTATTTGTGATTTAACTAAGTAACTAGTTGGTATATTTTTAATAATTGAAAAAGTTTCTTTTCCAAAAAATTTCAAAGGTTTTGTGTATTCATGAAAAGATTACACAATTCAACCCCCTTCTTGTGTTCTTCGTATACTATATGTGAGTTCTATATTAACGTGTGATTTACTTCAGGTAGGTTGATTGAATGTTAGTAATGCATGTTAAGCTCATAAGAAGAATAAGAAGTTGGAAAATTTTGGATAATCCACGATCGTGGGAACCAGGTTGATTCCCATGAATGTGGGAAGGCTTTCTAGAAACTTTCTGAAGCCTTAACCCGCGATTGTAGAAATTGATCCATTTTCCACGAGTGTAGGAAGGCTCTCCAAAAATTTTCTAAAGCCTTAACCCACGATCATGGAAATCACAGGGATTCCCACGATCTTGGGATCCTTCGATAGACACTTTTTAAAAAAACCTCTTTTCTTCTTCTTTCTTCACTTTCCCTCACTTATTCTCTCTGCATCTCCCTCACTAACCTTAGCTTCAAAAAGATTTCATTTTTCTCCTAAACCTTGGTATTTTGTTCATCTTTTCCATCATTAATCATTTCTTTTAAACTTATTTCACACTACATAACCAAGAATACAAGGATTTGGTAAGTTTTTTATTTCTTTCTCTTGCTAAGACGTGCGCACGTCTCTTTTGTATATTTTGCAAATTCTTCTTCTTCAATGGCTCCCAAGAAGCTTGCCTCTCGGAAAGCCACTAACCAATTACGCCTTTAAGTCTCTTAAGAAGGTAAAATTGATATAGCAACAAATTTTCGTGCCTTATTCCTAATTTTTTGGAAGATGAAGGCATGTGATTTTGGGACTTCAAAGATAGAGAATTATTGTCTCCCCAACACTTTGATTTTGAATTGTTAGAAACTCTAGGTTTGAGGTGTAATATTGAATGATTAGCTATGGATATTGGTCGGGGTCGTTTAATTCATTGTGATGTACTGATATATCCCATAATGACTGTTGATTTTTTTACGTCTGTGCGTTATAATCCTAAAATGGATACATTCTAGTTTAGAATAGGTAGTCATGTTTATAAGCTTGATTATACAGTTACTCGTGCACCTTTTGACTTATCAAACACTAAAGTTTTAGATGATCAAGTTGACTTTTATGTGGATGACTATTAGAACAGCCTTACGGGTGAAAACATGTTTGATTCTAGGAATGCACAGAGCACCTTAATTTGTAGCACTGAACACTTACTACTTTATAAATTTATGTGTTTAATTGTTTTCATAAAACTAAAAGCAATAAGTGTTATGCTAAAGAAATTTTCTTTCTTTGGTTCATGGATCACGAAGTTAAAATAAATACCCCGTATCAAATTTTTAGGTCTATTGTAAGTTGTGTTAATAAGAAAAGCTCATATTTTGGTATAGCTTACATTGTCAATGCTTTAGCTTCATTTTTTCATCTTGATGTGTATACTGTGCGTACTGCTAATTATGATGTGTTTGATGTATCATATTTAAGACACTCTAAAATTTTGGAGCTTTATTCTATGAAGCTCCAAAATCCTCAAATGCATAATGCTGTTAAGAACAGGAGGGGTAAGAACGTAGCCATGTCTTAACCATCCACATCTTAGGCACCACCGGAGCCTCAAGAAGAAGCAGTCAAAGAGGAACCAGCAGTAGAAGTTGATGTTGATCGATTTAGCAAATTAACAACAAATGATGCTACAAATCAATGAGCTTGGCAACCAAGTACGACAAGTGAACAAGGAGTAGTAGTATATCAAGAAGAAGTTCCTAAAGTTCTTCCAAAAGAAAAACATTGAAGTCCCTTCCTCTACACCTTCACCATCTTAATCTTTATAAGCTTTCTTACCCTTCACTTTTTATATTATTTTATTAACTTTACTTGTTATGTTACTTGCTTGCACGATCAATGTTTTGATTTCATTTTGTGGTTGCTTCGTCACATTAAGGACAATATGCTATACAAGTGTGAGGTGATGACAATTGCCTTGTCAATTACTTCGTTTGAATTTGGTTTATTTACTGTTTGCATTTTGCTAATTAGGATGCATATTTTTAGGCATATTAGGTTGTTGTTTGATGTTGATGTTGTTTTGTGTTAAGAAATGGAACCATACTTGAATCATATTGATTTATTTTTCCATGAGATTCCATCATGCCAGTTGGACTAAGATTGAATGTATGTTTGAACTTAAATTAGGCTATTTGAGTAGAGAGTGAATCATGATGAGTGATCAAAAGTAGTTGGTTGTATAAACTTACTCCAAATATGACACTTGAGCCATGAGGTAGTGTAAAGATGCGTAATGAATTTTCATTTGAGCCAATATGAGGTTTGAGCTTATATGACTCCATCTATAGTCATCTTATTTCTTTGAGTGTGTGACATCCCTTTAGGTTACTACCTTCAGAATTTGTTTTGATTCGGATTGAGTCTGCTAGATGCATGCTTAATAGAAATAATTAAGGCCTTTTTTGTGATAAACCTTAGCTTAAATGGCCTACCCTTGTTAGCCCCGTTGAGCCTTAACCCTTTTGTTTCTTGAAAATACCTAGTATTTCAAAAACCTGAAACCTTATTAGCCTACCGATTCACAAGCTTAGTAAAATATTAAGTGATGCACTAGTTTAGGATTTTTGGTACAATTTTTTTTTTATTCTGAGATGAATTGAGTTATACTTATACTCTTAAATTACATTATATCTAGTTGCTATTTTGTTTGTTGTTTCTTCAATTATATATAGAAAAGAAAACAGAAAAAGAAAAGAGAAAAGAAAAGAAAAAGGGAAGAGCATTTTGGTAGCATCAATAAGTGAGTAGTAGTTGTATATTTACATTTGTATATCTCATAATATGTTTTTTATCCCTTTGTTCACTTATTACTTTATGGATGCTTATGTTAAACGTTTTACCTCTTTAGACCCATGTTAACTTTGCCATAATAGAACCCGAAACAAGTCCTTTTGATCTATTTATGTATGTAATCATTGTAGGGGAGAAATTATTGCATTAGCAAGCTATGGTAGTGTAGTTTCCTATAAAGAGCTTAAGCGAAACACTAACCATCGAACACTTGAGAGATATGAGTGAATCTATGACGAAGATTCATTTTTCAAGTATACTTATCTTTGAGTGATGGTGCCATAAATTGAATTTGCTTATGTACACTAATGACGAGTAGTCATGATATATGTGATGGCTTGATACTTGAGTTGGCTAAACTTTGAGGGATTGTTAGCTTTGATATTTGCAAAAATGAAGTGTTGGAATTGATTGGTTGAGTTTGATTTTGCTTAAGGACAAGCAAGGATTTAAGTGTGGGGAAGTTGATAGTTGTGCATTAGCATGTGTTTTCTAAGTATATAATATATGTTTCTTGCATGATAGGTTAGTATTTTTATGTTTTAGAACTTGTTGATGTCTTTTTATTTAGTTTGATCTTCATGGTGATTCTTTTGTGTTTGATATTGGTTTAGGGTAGGAATTGATCCTTTTGGTGTAGGAATGGAGGGTGGACACCTTTGCGATTGAGCTAAGGTCTAAGAGAAGAGAAGTGCAGCTATTAAAAAAACAAGAACCAATGACTGTGGAAAAGGGAATATTTCCTAGAATCGTGGGAAATATAGCGAGAAAGTTTCTGTCAAGACAACCCACGATCGTGGGAGGCACAAGTATAATTCCCATGATCGTAGAAATTGGAATTTGAAGGGACATGCAGGTTTCTAGTATTTTTTAAAGTTTTCATGACTTTATAAGAAAGAAAATTCTGGGAGCTGCCAGTTAGTTGAAAAACTTCCATCCTAGAGTGAAAAGACAGAGCTAAAGCCTAGAGATAGCTGGAGATTCAAAGTTTCATTCTCAATTGGGAAAAGAGCACCCCGTCATCTATCTTTTCCAAATTCAGGAAAAGAAGAGGAGCTACCCGTCCAGTTTTATTTCAATTTCTTTCTCTTCTAGCATGTTTATTATGGATTGTTTGATTGTTGGGGATATTATGGATATTATGATTGGCTAAAACAACTTTTAGGGTTTGTTGTTTGAATTATTTGTGAACCTTTGGTTATCAATTTAATGATACACATTTTTTTTGTTATTTATTATGCTTAAATCTTGCAATAAATCGAGAGAGTGAGTTTGGTTATCTGTGTTAATTATACAACGAGAGTTGATGATTAATAGACCAATAACTAACAAGTTATTGATTTATTAGGAAGAAATATCAATAGAATAATACCCTGCCTATAGGATAGCTTCATATCTAGTTAAATGCTTAGGAAAAAGTTTGCACATCGAGAGATTCCAAAGTTAATTCTAATTTATTTAACTAGTGACATTTAGTTACACCTTGAGAAAGGGTAGCTATAATTTTAGAAAATCTTAGGTCAAGCATAAATTGAATCAATTAATCAGAGTGGAGTAAATAGGGATAATGACAAGTACTAATGTTTAATCTTGATTTTTTTCCAAGTCTTAGTTTATGATTTCGGTTTAGGTTGCGTTATTTTTTGTTACTTTTAGTTTGTGTTTATTTTATTTATTTATTTATTTTAAATTCAAGTGAAATGAATTCTTAAACAAAGAACCACCTGAATTAAGTGGTGCCTAAGCACAATCCTCGTGGGATTGATATCTGTTTCTAACTACAAGTTTGATCTATATACTTGCAATTTTGAGCATAAGACTAGTAGTGTGTTTTGTATTCAACAATGGTTGTCATTTTAAGTCACAATCGTGACCCACTTTATGATAGGTGGTAAATAAATGAGTTCTTCAGTTATGTACACACAATTAAGTTCAACCAAAAAACATACTCCATTGAGAGGCTAAGGGTCCAGAAGAGGTTTGTAGGTTAAGAGGAGTGATCTTAAGGTTTGTTCATATAATTTTATGCAATTGTTTGATGAGTTTAATTACATGTAACATAATCATGATCTAACTTTTAATTGAGCATCTACTTGAATTCATATTGTTCAATGCTCTAACCACACTTACACACTATTATTCTCCATCTTTTCATGTATTTAAGAGGCCAAGGAAGGTATTTGGTGTCTGTAACAACCCTAACAAAGAGAAGAAGCAAGAAAGGATGGGTTGTCCTTAAGGTACATAATTTTAATTACATGTTCTTTCGATTATGTCTATTATATACATATGATTTTGGACTGACATGCATGTTGATTTGGAAAATTTTGTATAAATTGTAGAATTTTTTTCTAATTTAATTCCACAAAAATGTTTCTATCAAAGGAAATTGCAATTGAATTTTTTCTATTTTATTGCAAATTAATTTCTAGTCTATTCATATATTGGTTTATCGGAATTTCTGGAAAACAAAATGCATGCGCTAATTTTGAAAATTTTGTAATACTTCTAGAAAAACTATTTTCTAATTTTCTTTCAAAAAAATGTTTATAAAGTATTATATTATGTTTATATCAAAGGAAATTGCAATTGAATGTCATTTGTTTTTTATTATGATTTTAATTTCATCCTGATGCATGTATGAAGTTTTGGAAAATTGTAGAAATTTGATGGAAATGCATGCTTGTAAATTCCCGAATAATTTTATAAAAATTGCTTTTCCTTTATAAACCTGTACATATGATGTTATCACGTGTATGAGATGCATGACACCTATTTTTGAATTGATTAATTATTTATTCTCAATTTTACATGCATGCTGGTGGTTTATGATAAGTGTTAGTGGACATAAGATGTGCTGGCTAATTCCACTTAGTTCATAAAGAATTCCTGGGAATTAGATTCTAAAATTTTGTGTTAGGCACATTTAGAACATGTATAATACTTTGGAATTTTTCCAAAATTAATTGAACTTGATTCAATTAATGGATCAAGTTAAAGTTAACATTGATCAACTTTTGGAAAGCTGATGGGGCTAACTTGTTTGATGACTTATGTAATTCTGCTTCATTTAGAAGACCTTCAAACATTGTTTATGAGATAAGAAATATATTATTTCGATGCTAGTAGCATGCTAAGTGCATGTGCTTGAAATTAAGGTTCCAAAAATTTTCTGGACATCGAATTGGTCTCTTTAATGTCTAGTAGGTTAACTCATTTAGTTAGATAATTTTTCCATAAAGATCTTTTTGCCTTGAGTCAAAATTGTCTTGGTAAATTTGAAATGAACTAGGGATGTTTTAGATGACTAATTGATGTTCAGGAATTTTGAAAACCCTAGGGATTAATTTAGAATTAATCCAAGTAGAGCATTGCATTTCTAGTGTGACTAGAAAAGGCATGTGTACTAAAACTAAAGTGTTTAATTTGGACATCAAACTAATTGAATTATAGGGTTCCTAAATCGAATCACATTGATAATTGAAATTTGTCGAGACTAACACTAACACCCAATTTAGTTTAAGAGTTAAACTGAATCATGAACTTTGATGCATAGTCAAGTACCAACCTAAATTAAACCTCTTTTCTATGTTACATGCATTAGATGCGTTTTAAGAGTTGGTGAAAAAGGAATGAGAGGGTGGTTATAGACATAGGATCAATTTACTTAAGGTGTCCATAGTCATGCCATATAGTTATAGTAACTATCTGAATATATATGTGAGATATATATAAGTTCATCCAAATATTGATTAGACTTAAGAACAAATCCCTCAATCAAAATATTAGGACTTACACCTTCCATTGATATGGCAAGAATAAGAGTTCTTTTAGAGTTGGTTTGCTGGGAAAATCCAAGCCTGCTCTATATGAATATGTTCAAACCATGGAAATTAATTTTTGAATTAATGGGTTGGTTTTAACTAAAAGAATTGATTTGTTAGGCAAATCCAAGTTCAAAGTGAATAGAGGTGAAGTTGGGTAGTATACATGAGATGTATACGCATCAAGAGTTGATAGCCCAATGAGTATGCTAAATTAACAGTTGATGGCACAAGCCGATAGTTGCATATTGAATGCAATTGGTATGAATGATACCTACTAATTGACCTAAGGGGGCTTGTTGGTAAAACCTAAGGTCATTTTTACTGATATTAGATATCGACCAACTAAGAGAAATATAAGTTTTCTTAGATTCGTAATGAGGGATATATATTCAGATAAAATAGTGGGACCTATAATGCATGTGATTAAAATCCTTATCGATATGCGTTTATGTACATTCTAATGCTCTATCTAATTCTTCTAGTTTATTGAATTGCCACGATGTCTTTGTCTAGTGTGAACTTACGCTCTCTACTATACTTCAGCAAACTCACGGGACCAAACTTCTTAGATTGGCTACAAAATTTGAGAATTTTTTTCAAATATGAGAAACAAGGATATGTCCTAGATGAGCCACTTCCCGATCCCCTGCTGCTGATGCCTCTGATGAGGATTAGAAACCTTACAAAAAGGTACTAGATGATAGTGAGTTATTTAGCTGTATTAAGTTGGCCTTTATGTCACCAGAACTGCAAAAGCAATATGAGGATATGGCTGCTCATATTATAGTCTACCATCTAAGGGAATTGTTTTGCAAGCAAGCTTAGTCTAAAAGGTTCAAGACCTCGAGGTTGCTCTTCTACTCTAAGATGGCTAAAGGATCGTCTCTGGTGTAGTATGCACAGAAGATGAATGGATACATTGAGAGGTTAGCTAGTTTAGGTTTTATAATAAATCATGAATTAAGTATAAAAATAATTTTGACTAGTTTGACCGATAGTTATTCAAAGTTTGTGTTTAACTATTAGAAGAATCAAATATCCATCTCAATAAATGAGTTGATTAATCTACTCAAAACAGCTAAACAAATTGTCAGGAAGGACAGTAAGGCTATGATGTTATTAGACTTTGCTTCTGGTTCTCGCAAGAGGAATCAAAAGAAGAAGAAGAAGTTTAAGAAGCTAATGGAAGATGTAGCCAAGAAGAACGTAAAGGAGAATACACCAAAGGGAATATGCTTCCATTGTAACAAGGAAGGGCATTGAAAGATGAACTATAAAGCCTATATGGAGTCATTGAAGTAGATGAAGGAATTAGATGCTCCATCATCTATTTCAGGTATGTTATTTGTTATTGAGGTTAATACTATTTTTGATCATAATATTTAGGTATTAGATACTCGATGTGGCTCACGCATATGTGTTTATATGCAAGGCCTCAGGGATAGTAGACTGCTCAAGAAGGGAGAGATATACCTACATGTGCGAAATGGAGCAAGAGTTGCTACATTAGCTGTAGGAACTTATGTTTTGTATCTTCCTAGTAGGCTAGAGTTAATTTTAGATAATTTCTATTACGTATCCATTATAACAATGAGCATTGTATCTATTTTATTTTCATATCTTAATAAAATGAGATTTCATTTAACTTTTTCAAGAAATGATTATTCAATTATGTTGAATGAAATATTGTATGGTATTATTACATTGTGCAATGGTATTTACATATTAGATATGTGCAATCCACCTTTAAATATCAATGACAATAAAAGACAAAAATGATATAACTTAAAATGATCTTACTTTTAGTAGAGTCGACTTGGCCATATTAGTGAGAGATGTATGTCTAGGCTACATAAGAGTGGTAACTTAGGGTCATTTGAATATGGATCACATGACATATACGAATCTCGCTTATTATACAAAATGACTAAATTGCCTTTTAAATGAAAGGGCGAACGAGCGAATGGGCTATTAGATCTAATACATTCTAATGTATGTGGTCCGATGTCCATTGATGCCAAAGGTGGTTTTATGTAATTCATTACCTTTATCGATGATTGTTCTTGATATGGGTATGTACATATAATGAGATATAAGTCTAAAGCATTTGAAATGTTCAAACAATTTAGACATGAAGTAGAGAAACAACTCGATAAAAGTATCATAACACTTCTATCAGATCGAGGTGGTGAATACTTGAACGAGGAGTTTCTAAGTTATCTAAGGGATAATGGGATTGTATCCCAGTGGACTCCACTTTACACACCTCAATATAATGGTGTGGCTGAATGGTAAAATTGAACCTTGTTGACCATAGTAAGGCTAATGATGGGCTTAGCAGATCTACCGAAATCCTTTTGGGGTTATGCACTTGAGACTGTTGTTTATATAATAAACAAAGTCCTTTGAAAAGTAGTTCATGTTACTCTATATGAGATATGGACAAATTAGAAACCTTATTTTTCTTATATGAAAGTTTTACCCAGCTTACGTGAAGCAGGTTCAACCAAATAAGCTTGAAGTGAAATCTGATAAATGTCTGTTTGTAGGATTTCCTAAGGAAACAATTAGATATTATTTCTACAATGCTTTAGAGCAAAAGGTATTTGTCTCAAAGCATGTTATCCTTTTAGAGAAAGAATTTCTTTTAAGAGAAGATAGTGGGAGCAAAGTTAAACTTGATGAAGTTAGTGATGCTCAAATAGATGCAGATCACTACCTGAACTTGAGATTGTTGTTCATAGAGATGAGACAATAGTTGAACCTTATGACACACAAAATGTTCATAGGTCAAGTAGGATACATAATGTTCTAGAGATATATGGATTTCTTGTAAGCGAACAGAATGTTGTATTGCTCATAGAGTATGATGAGCCTATCACTTATGAAGAGGCTCTGAATAGTTCAGAATCTAACAAATGGCTTCAAGCTATAAAGTATAAAATGGATTCCATGTTTGAAAACCAAGTATGAACTTTGGTTGACCCACCCAAAGGGCTAAAACCTATAGACACAAGTGGATTTTCAAGAAGAAAATTGAAATAGATGGTAATGTGATTACCTATAAAGCGAGGCTGGTCATTAAACATTATCATCAAAGACAAAGAGTTGAATATGACAAGACATTTAACCCTGTATCCATACTTAAATACATTAAAATACTCATATCCATTGATGCTCATTATGATTATAAGATATGGCAACCTAGCTGAGGATGTGTAGATAATAAAACCTAAGGGCTTTATATCTAAAGATGGCAAAAAGTTATGCAGGGTTCAGAAATCCATTTTATGGATTAAAGTAAACATCTAGGAGTGGGAACATCCAATTTGATGTGACAATCAAAAAGTTTGATGTCTCATAAAATCTGGATGAACCTTTTGTGCAATAGGAGCTATCATATTCCTTGTGTTATATATGGATGACATATTACTAATAGAAAATGATGTCTCAAGTAAGCAATCTGTCAAAATTTGGTTATCTTGAAATTTGGTTATCTTTGGAGAAGCAACTTATATATTGGGAATATAGATCTATAGAGATAGATCAAGGAGGTTTCTAGGTCTTTGACATTCTACATATATAGATAAAATGCTAAACAGGTTTATCATGGAGCAATCCATGAGAGGGTTTCTTCCCATGACTTATAGTATAAAACTTTCGAAATCTAAATGTCCCAAGATGCAAGATGAAGGGACTCGCATGGGTTTGATCCTGTATGCTTTGGTTATTGGATCAATCATATATGTATGTTCACAAGATTCATTATATCATATGCTTTAAGTGTTACAAGCAGATATCAATCAGATCCTAGTGAATGTCACTTGGTGGTTGTCAAGAATATTCTAAAGTACTTGAGAAGGACTAAGGATGTATTCTTGGTATAGATGGAGATCTTGTAGTGAGCAAAAATAAAGATGCTACTAGGATGACTCTAATTCCTAATTAAGTTATGTTTTCACACTGAATGGTAGAGCAGTCAGTTGGAAGAGTTCCAAATAAGAGACAATTGCAAAGTCAACAACTGAGTCAGAGTATATTACAACTACAGAAACCACAAAAGAAGTTATTTAGATCAAGGAGTTTGTTGTAGAACTTAGAGTGGTTCTAGGTATTGTAGACCTAATGCTATTGTATTGTGACAACAACAGGGCTATTACTCAAGCCAAGGAACCATAGTCTCATCAGAGCTCCAAGCATGTGCTCAGGAGATATCACCTAGTTAAGGAGATCATTGATAAAGGTGATGTGAAGATACAGAGAGTGCCCACAGATCAGAACATCGTTGATCCTTTGACTAAGCCACTTCCTCAAATGAGATTTGATTATAGTGTACTCGATTATGGTATTAGATATAAAGGTGATTGGCTTTAGTGTAAGTTGGAGATTGTTAGATAGTGCTCTAAAAGAAATCGATTGTTAGAGTAGTGCTCTAAAGGCAATTGCCTTTGGGACTTTTGTACAAACTTTGTTTTCATTAATAAAGCGAAAGATAATTCTCATTAATTTGATGTTCAGTTGTTTATAAATTGATGTAGATTTTAAATCAAATTAATGAAGTCCATGATACAAAATATAACACAAAGTGCATGGGTCGCGATTGTAGTATAAAAGGTGCGATCCCTCGAAGAGGGGGACTAATCTAATGCTAACAATATATGAACTCAAAATAAACAATGCAACGGAAAGTAATCAAGAAAACTAAATTCAACCACTTAAATCAAAAATTAAACATGAAGGAATTAACAATTGAGCAATAAGCACACATAATGGAAATCAACTAAAGAGTTTACCAAGTTATGAGAAAGGGGATTTTTCCTATCATTAATGCTAACCTAGATGATTATATGTTAATGGGGTATCGGTTCTAGACGATCCTAGGGATGATTACTCTCTCTTGAGTTATAATCATTAAACGCTAATTTATAACCCTAATTGGATTATGAAATTTGCAATCTCTTAATTCATAAATTATTCCAAACCTTAATTAGATCTGAAACACCCTAATAAACTATTGTAATATCACACAAGATCTCTCTTCGCACAGTTACCAATATGATTTATAACGGTTTCTGTTAAATTGCCTAACTTTCATTAATTTGATTTAATCATTTTTCATTCAACTCACCCTCTTAGTTCATTACTGAATTATGCAAGAACACAATCAAATCACGACATTATCCAAATACCACAATCAAATAAATTATCATTAAATCAAAATAAAATCTAGAAGGAGAGTTAGAACATCATCATCATCCCAACTTTATACATGAATAAAATTGAAATGAAAAAGAAATAGTCACTTAGAATGGATAATCTTGGAAGGCAGCAGCGATGAAAAACCTTTTGATCCAGGAAGCACATCAAGACTACTTCTTCTTCCTCTTCCTGTTTCTCTCTTGAGGGTTTTCAACAATGACTGTATGGAAGCTCCCCTTTTCTCTACCTCTTTATGTTCTTTTTATATTCATTTATGTTTTGGGTAACCTTAGGGTTTTTTAGGGTCTGAAAGATCTAAAAAATCTATTGAAATATGAAGTTCGTGAGCATCTAGATGCCCATTTGATGCAGGCCACGATTGTGGCTCACATCTGAGCCTTCTATCATGATCGGAGCATGCATGCCACAATCATGGATTGTTCCTTGAGCTTCTGTCACGATCATGGCATGCAGGCCACAATTGTGGGCCAAAACTAGAGCTTCTATCAGAATCGTGGCCTACTTACCATAATCGTGAGCCTAAACTGGTGCTTTTATAAGAATCGTGATCTACTTGCCACAATTATGGGCTTGTGTTGTGGTCTAGATTTCCTTCAGAACTCCTCCGCTCTTAGATATTGACCTTGAAACACTACCAATCACATCAAAATACCTCAAAAACATGATATTTAAGCTTAAAGACTTGTATTAACCCATAAAACACTTAAAAGTGATTGTGTTAATAGCTAAACACATATCAAACTATGCCTTAAAACATGATGCAATTTACACTTATCACATCCCCACATTTAAACATTTGTTTGTCCTTAAGCAAGCAAAACAACAAACACCATAAAATCAAAAGCACACAATGCAATAATGAGATAATGACTTCAAATCCATGAAAAAAATTTAATTCTGAACATAATCATTTAAGTTATTCCAAATCATTAACATGTAAAATCTGTGTCTAGGAGCACTGGACTAAATATACGTATTAATCAAGACCCAAATGTCAACTTTATTCACCCTTTTCAATTGTATACACACATTAATAATTATTTGTTCATTCAAACCTTGTAACTAATCCTAAAGAATGTTTTCATGAGAAGTTAGGACACTTACAAGTTTGGAATGTTTTTATTAAAGAACTTTTTTTGTTACTTTTTGTGGACATGGACCTAGTCTTTTTACATGGAAGTAAAAATTGGTAATGAATGTTGATCCAGTTACTTGATTAAGTCATGTTTTTAATAAGTTGCTTGGTTGGAACATCATTATAGCCTTTTGATGCAAAGGCACACAATTGTGATGTGTGTCAATCCGGTTACTTAGTTACTTCACATTCTTAACTAGCTACTAGCTCTATTCATAACCTAAAGGCCAGTGCAATAGTTATTTATTTAAAATTTACAAACATACTTTTTTTTAAATTAATGCCTACCTTATCGCTTTAGCTACTCGTTTTCATGTAAAAATACTAGTTAAGCTACTTAGTCCAAAGCCCTAAAATTATGAATGAATGTGACAAATTATAGAGTGATAAACTAATACTAAATCTTAATTAACTTGCATATTTTAGCCAAAGAACCCAGATCACTAATTTCTTGAGCTAATGACTCGTCACAACCTAATAGATTATGTTCAAAATTAAATAAATTCCATTCCATCTAAGCCATCGATACATTCACACAATTCATAATCTGTAACCTAAACACACTAATTAAGCTCAAAGTAAAACACGCAACCTTCCCTACACTTGAACAACACATTGTACTCAATGCAAGAAGGAGACAAACAAACACACGTGGAAGGAAGTAACCTAAAATAAAACAAAAAAAACTAAAGTTAAAAGAAAAAGGGTTAGGAGAAAAACCTTACAGTGATGAAGGTGATGATGGTGAGGGACTGAGAACAAATCCGCTAGATGCCCGAGATTGTTGTCTTATCTTGGAATTGCTTAAAGAGAGTGAGAGAATTAGTGATATCAAATCAATTCAAATTCTTAAAGTTTTATTAAAATTTAAAAAAAAACTCTAATTAAATATAATAATTTTAATCTAACTACTAAAAATGCTAATTTATGGTCATTAGCTTGACCTTACATCCTTGGAGTCATCTTTAATTGCTCGAATAGAAGGAAATCACTTCCTTGGCCTTGGGAATGACTCCTCTAAGATATAGTTTGCAACGATGCCCGTTGACCTTAAAAAGTTTCGATGTTAACATCTTCCAGTTTTAGGGCTTCGTGATTAAAAAGTTGAATGACTGTAAATGGTCACCTCCATCGAGATTTTAGCTTCCCTGGGAACAACCTTAACCTCGAATTATATAGCAGCACTACATCTACTACCTTAAATTTCTTTCACTTAAGATGAGAATCGTGGCATTTCTTTACCTTTTCAATGTAGGGTTTGACATTTTCGTGTGTATTGTAATGAAACTCTTCAAGTTCATCCAATTGTACAAGTCATTTTTTTCCTACTTGCTTCCAATCTAAAACAATGTTTTTATCACCCAGTACACTCGATTTTCTAGTTCAACCGGTAACAAGCTTTTTCATATACAAGCTTATAAGGAGTTATTTACATATTAAAAGCAATCCTATAAGCCTATAAGGCATCATCTAGCTTTATTGTCCAATCCTTCCTGGAGCTGTTCATCATCTTTTCCAAAAATAGTTTTAGCTCTCAATTGACAGCTTCCACTTGGCCACTAGTTTGCAGATGATAAGGTGTAGCAAGGTGATGGTGCATTACATATCTTTTTAGGAGGGCATCAAAATATCCATCACTTATTATCAAACGTGGAACTCCAAACTTATTGACTAACCGTTTGATGAACTTCTGCATAGCCTTTCCATCATTGGTTAGGGATGCCACTACTTCAGCCTAGCGTGAGACATAATCCACCCCTACTAAAAGTACATGTTACCCACTAAGGATGGGAAAGGGCCCATAAAGTCGATGCCTTATAAATTAAATATTTCCTCTTCTAAAATGTTGGATAAAGTAATTTCATCTCTTTTAGAGATGTTACCTATTCTCTAACATCAATTGCATTGGCCATGAAATTTTAATCATCCTTAAACAATTGTGGCCAATAAAATCCACTCTCAAGTATCTGATGGAGTTAGGTAAATATAGTGCCTTGGAAAGCAACTGTATTTATATATAACTTAATCTTCTTCCAGTTACTTTTGTAATAAAAACATTTATTATCAATAAAACAAAAGAGTTTGGTTTTATTTGTATGAGCATTACATAATTAGTCATAAGGTACCAAGATTCTTTTGTAAGTAATATACATATAGATGCAGATGTATATAAAACATGTATATTATTAGAATCTAAATTAGTTAATTTGTAGTTGAATAATCAAGTTGGTCGCTTGCTTATGGTTTAGATTGTAGTATTGTGGTTTATCTTCATATAAGAAAAGGAGTTTACTTCAAGGGAATCATGAGTTTCATATCATGATAGTAGTTGACTATCGATAATGGCACTATTAAATGAATATGGAATCACAAATATTTTTAAAGATTAACATAGGCCATTTCTTTAATCTTAAAACATACACTTTAACATTCTTTTATTGCGAACCACAATCTTGATGAGTGGTGAACTCATATGTGTTTCATTATAATTCTTGATATGATCAAAATGAATTTTTACAGAGTATCAATCTAGTGTCTAAATGTTGGAATTATTAATTGAAACATGTATTAGGGAACATTAACGTAAATAAAGAGTTTATAGTGATATCATCACTTCTAAATGTTTTAAGGAGATTGGTGATTAAATTCGTGCCAGTATTTGATGGACTAGCTATCCATCAAGTCTTAACATCAAGATGAGATCTTGTGTATTAATCACCATATAGAGTAAAGCAGGAGATCTAGAAGGAAAAACCAATTAATGGCAAAATGGTAATTTTATCCTTTATTATACAGATGGCTATAATATGGTTCATAATAGAGCTTGCAATTGGACTTCTTATTTGAAACATGTGTTCTCAAAATATTTAGTAATTGAAGAGTTCAACTAATTGTCTTTGATGGAATGATATTTGGTTAATAAGCTGGATTTAATTCTAATAAGACTAAATTAATTACGGGCTTATTAAAGCTTGAATTATATAAGTCCAATTAGATTCTCCACTTGGCTTCTAGGAAGGTTATCAAGCAAAGTAAGAGAAATAAATAGAGATTACTGGAAATAAGAAAGAAGAAAGGTCTGAATTAGATTTGGAAGAATAATACCGGAATAATTTAATTAAGAGTTAATTAAATTAGGTTTAAGCCTATGATTAAATGTTGGGCTTATTCTAATTAAGTGTTAATTAGAAGCCCAAAGTGAACATTTAATATTTGGCTAGATTTTGGTTTGATTTAATTAATTAGATTAATTAAATTGAAACAAAGTTATTAAAGATAAAAGGAGGGAAATTTTGGTTAAATGGACTAAATGGATAGCTGCACATTTAAAGTGGGTTTTTATCATGCTTCATCATCATTAAATGGTTTAATGGTGTCATCATTAAATGGAGTAATGATCTTATCATT
>JAOSBK010051552.1:0-17528 GCA_027568895.1 Erythroxylum shatona
GTACGTTCTGTTTACGACTGCACAGGACCGCTATGCGGGAATGTGCAGTACGTTCTGTTTGGACCGAACCAGACCATCTGATATGTTATGTGCTTTTGTTTGATTTCTTAATGTGATGCATTCATGTTTATAAAAATGAGATATGAAAGGTTTGAAAATTTGAAATGTTTGAAAAAGAAAAAGAAGAGTTTTGAAAAATATTGAAAGGATTGAGGAAAAGTTGAAATGTTTGAAAAGTGGAAATATTCGAAAAGTTACAAAAGTTGAAAATCAGCCCGTTTGGCAAAAAGATTATGAAAAATGATTTTGGCTTATTTGTCAGTTTATAAATGTGTTATCCACTGAGCTGTGTAGCTCACCCCCCTTTCATCCCCATCTCCAGGTTGCGAGCAGGAGATCGGATGAAAGAATGTGAAGACGTTCGATTTGATTTTGTATCATTTGTCTTTTTGTGTAATTTGGAATTTTGGTATTAAGATTGTATGTAAGTGGGTATGAAGGATATAATTTCTAGATATTGGTTTGTGGCTTTTGAGGATTGTGGAATTGTGTATGATTACGATTGTGTTGTATTCGGATTAAGTTATGGATTTGTATAGTGTATTGAAGCATAATTTCTGATTATGTGGATTGAAATGTAACGGAATGATTAGAACTAGGTTTGTGTTTATCTGCTGAGATCCCGGACGGAGGGTCCGGTTGATATGGAATGATTGGATGATTGATTTTTGGAATTATAGAAGTGTGTTTTGAAACCTTGCAGGTTTTGGGTTAGGTCAGAGGCAGCCGTTATGCTGCCGAAATTTCGATAAAATTTGGGATAAGAAAAGGATTTTGAGATTGTGTATGTGCCTAAGAAGTCTGTATTATGTTTGGAAATGGCAAATTGCTTGATTTGTATGTATTGGAATGAATAAGAATTGAAAAAGGATTGAGAAAGAAAGAAAAAAAAAATTTAGACCGGATTTAGAATGTCTTAGGGTTTCCAACGCGATCGTGATGCTTTGTTCTTTGTTTTCGGATGTCGGCTTTGTTTGCTTTGATTTCGCTCTGTTTCGTATCCGTTCATTTGATTTCGTTCGATTATTTTGCTTTGTCTTCGATTTGAGTTCGCTTATTTGGCTTCGTTTCTTCCGTTATTCGATTTCGCGTCAAATCTTCGCTTCGCGTTCGATACTTTTGTTTCGATTCGCTTCCGCATTTGGTTATTCGTTTCGTTTTTCGCTTTGCTCGCTTTCTGTTTTGTTATTCGCCTCGTGTCTTTTGTTCCATTCTTTCGTCTTTTGGTTAGGATCCGGTTCCCGGATCGGGTCCCAACACTCTAACTTGTTGTAATAGGGAATTGTGGTTGCATCATGATACTTTATATATATTTTTACATGCATCCAGTTAAATGTGAATTATCTTTTAGCATTTTTATCGCCCCACATGTAAAAAAGAAAAATCAATAATATGTGAATAAATAAGTATAAATAATTTCACTCTGCTGGCTTTGTACGATAGAAAGATAAAAGTTAAAAAGAGTTGTTAGTAGTAACCTAGTTGAGAAATTACGGATATTTATTACAAAGTGTTTACTCCCGTATCAAAAGCCTATGTAACTTTTCACAAACTCTTCTAAATGCTCATATCTTTTAAATTTAGTGTTTGGTTTTCAATGAATAGGCGTGGAAGTCTTTAAAGGTTTTACCATTTTTATATATGTTCACTTTGTGCATTAAGTGGAATGCTGTTAATTAAGTTGAAATTTGAAGAATTGTGGATTGAATTAGATTGATTCATATTTTGATACAAGTCTTAATTGAATGAATGATGAAGAATCTTGATGGATATCCTTTTTGTTTAATGTTTTTTCCATAGTTATTTCTTATTAAGTTGAGATTAATGAAATTTATTTACTTGAGGATAAAAAAAATGCTTAAGTGTAGTGTAGTTTGACAAATGCTAAATAGACCATATTTTTAATCCTACATTTAATGCATTTTGCTTGTTTATTTGAGAGTTTCATTTTGTTGGTACTTATCTTAGTGTTTTTAGGTCTTATTTGCCTTCACGGATAAAAAGGAGAAGAATTATGATGAAAAAAAGAGGAAATGTAAGAATTGAAGCTATTTTAGTGGTTGCTTGTGTAAGTTTACACAATCGTGTGAATGCCTATATAGGTCTACACAGTCATGCGGGTGCATATATAGCTCTTTGGGACATGTTTCTTTATAATTTTCAAATATTAAAGAAAAATTAAGCGACATGGTTATGTACACGACTATGTGATTGATCATATCCACTCCAAAAACCCTAAAGTTGAGCTATAAATGTATAAAACAAAGAGAAAATTGAGGGAAGTCAAAAGGGGTTGGTAGGAAGCTCAGGAAAACATAAGTTGAGGGCACAGAATGATAAAGAGAATGAAGTACACAAAATAAACATATTTTGGGTGGATTTTCGTATACTTAAAATAGATATCATGAAGATCAAAAGGGATCTCATCATATTTCTTTTAGATTTTCTATTTTTCCTTTAGTCTTGATGTTATGATTATAAGCTAAACTTTTGTTAGTACTTGGATTAGATGAACCCTAGGATAGACCTTATTATGATTTTGTTTTAACTTAATTCATTGTTTAGTATCATTGAGATTTAATTATATGTTCTTAATTCTTCTTGAATTAATTTTTCCAATGTACTATTTCATGTTTGATTTTAGGCAATTAAGATTGAGCAATCCTTTTAAAAGAATAAATCTACTATAATTCAAAAAGAGTTGCATACAACCCTAGAGATAGTTTGACATAAATCCTCCAAATTAGGGTCAAACCTAGTAGTGAATTTTACGAATTAATAAATGAATCTTAGGTATTTTAATTAGAAAGAGGTTTCAGTTAATCAACTAAGGATTAGTTGTTAATAGTCTTAAGAAAAATATTAATATAAGATAGGAATATCCACTATTTAGTGAACTAAAGATTAAATTGATTAGTGAAATCATGATTACATAAGAAGTCCTACGGAGATTTGAAATTTAGGTACAATTTCTTGATTGTTTCTTAGTTTATTTTCGTTTTAATAATTTTGTTCATATATTTTTTATTGTTTAAAATTTTCCTTTAAATATATTTAAACATCATAATTTGTTAGGCTAGATAACTGAAAAACAGTAAATACTAGTAATTCTAGTCTATTAGGGATTAACCAATACTTGATAGTGCTAACTACAACTGCATCATACGCTTGTGATTTATAACATTAAATTACATATCACAAGCTAGAGGTGACAACATGTTGATTCAAGTGTTAGATAGCAAGAAGTAGCAATGGTGGTTGATAAATGAATATTTGACTATAGTTTTACACCTATGTTTGATGTATTTTGCTTTATATCTTGTACTTTTATTGTATATTTGGTACTTAATTGGATCCAAGTGCTTTTATAGGTGATAATTGCCTTCATAGAATTAAATGAGAAGAATTTAGATGAAAACGTGGCATAAAACAAAGAGTTGAATAATAAAAGTGATGTACGGCTGTACAATAGTTTATGCACTTCTCTCAGGCCATGCTGTTTCACAATTTTTGAGCATTTTGGTTATGCACTGTCTCTTAGAACCCTAAATTTTGCAATAAAAAGACGTTTTTGGGGGCAGATGAAGAAGAGAAGACAGAGGGAGGCGATTCTAGATGTGGAGAACACTTTCAAGGGGCAATTTTAATCTAGAGAAGCAAAAACACGAGGAATTCATCGAAAGATCCATTGGAATACAATATCAATGTCTACTTCCTAAGAGTATTCAATAAATGACAACCAGGGAGATTTAGAATTATGAACTCATTGTTTTCAATTTGTTTTTCTTTCAGTGTATGTTATTTCGTGTTAGATAATGTGTAACTTTAGTATTTAGGTTAGATGAGCCCTATGTTGATACTTTGAAATATTTGATTCTTTTATTAATGCAATTGTTTTTATTCTTATATTGTGATCTGATTACATGTTTTATTTATATCCTAATAGACTCATGAATATTAGATCATAATCTAATTTCATACATAGATATTGACAAATCCTATTGATGAATAGATCTATCGTAATTGGAAAGATTTGATCGCAACCTTAGAGATAGGATGACCCTCTAAATTAGGGTCAAACCTAATAGAGGGATTCACAAATTGGTAAAGTAATCCTATAAACTTTAACCTAAGTAATTCGGTTCAAAACTTTAGGATAGTTGTTAATAGACTCAAGGAAATCAATAAAACAATTGAACAATAAAAGATCAATATGTTAAGGGTTTAGGGAATTCGAAACCTAGAAATGAATTATTGATATCTATAATTTTCTAATTGAATTGTTTATTCTCTGGTCAATATCATTGCCTATTTTATTTTACTTACTTTACTGTTTAATTTCTTTATTAAAATCCAAAATCAATATGTAGGCCAGATAATAGGAAAAAGGTAATTACTAATAATCACTGTCTTTGTGAGATCGACTTATACTTGCCTGTACTAGCTATAGTCGTGCACATATAGTTATTACAATATTGACTAACTCATAAAAAATCAATTAAGGTTTTAGTGCCATTCTCGAGGATAGTGATATTAGGAAAACCATATTTTATTACTCTAGTCATTTTTCTTTATTTTATTTTTTATTTTCTTTTATTTTAATTGAGTTTTTTATTTATTTCTTATAGTATTTTATTGTAATTGTGGTTTATTCATTTAATTATTTTTGAACTTCTCTACTTGATCTTGAGTTTTTGGTTTATTGTAAGATTTAAAATTCATTGTCATAGTTACAACCCATAATGGAAGGATAGAATAGACACTACTTTTATGGTAGCCAAAATGTGTCTTCATAATACATATCAATGCCTTATAGGAGAGAGAGGTGCTCTCACATAGTTTTGGAAGCTCAATTGATATCTAGGCCATGTTGCAATATTGGTGGAAGTTATCACTACAATCGTAAATGTCGGACACCATCATATATATGGGAGCAGTTGAGCATGTACAACTAACCTGAAGGTGCACTATATTCGAACAACTATAATTCAGAATAGATCAACTCTTATGCTTATGGATGGAACAATTATGCCCCAATTGAATACTCACAGCACCAAGCATTAACGAGACAACTCTAGAAGGTATAATGACTGACTTTATTTAACAGATGCATTAATGAAATACCTTACTAAACTTAAAGTTAGCTGACATGAATTCAAAGAAAGGGTTCTTCACGTGAATATCTTAAGTATAACATAAAATACTATTTGAGTTTGTTAATGCAGTAAAGTGAAGAAAAGACGATGTTCATCTTCATGGATGAAGAGGCATTCCAAGAAAATGAAGAGATAACTACTGCTATTATAGAGGAGGACAAAGATATGACAGAGGCAGTAGACATAAAAGAAGAAGAAGTCTCCATCTAAGAAGAGGAAGTAGAGGAGTATCAGGAAATAATTGAAGAAAATAAACTAGAAACCTTTGTCTAGAAAGAAGAAGAAGTGTTGGCAGAGAAGGTTGAGGAAGAAATGGTAAAGGAACCAAGAAAGGAAACTATTAATGAGGTATTAGTCGCGACCTTAAGTAAGGAGGGTTCCCACTTCCTCAAAGATAAACTATTCAAGTCAACCAATGATTTAGGGAGTTTTATTATTCCCCCTTTTATTAAAAGTTTGTCATTAAAAAGGGCATTAATGCTTGCAATTAGATGTACTAATTTGATACATTGTTTCCTTATTGGTTTACTTACAAGCTACAAAATCCTTATGTAGAGAAACAGGTGGAAACAAACCACTTATCATAGAGGATGAGGTCAACGTTTAGGTTACGTCAAGCTAAAGACATTAAAGAAGCACTACATGGATGCAACTTATGAATTAGGATAAGTTTTAGTTTTATTTCATTTTGATTCTATTTCAACTGTTAATATAGGATTTTATTTCATGTTATTTTATGTTACCTTTATTTCTTTTGTTTTTTATCCTTTTCTTTTATATTTTGCAAGGACGTAGTTCACTATTGGATAGATCTGAAATTAGGAAATTGTCACAATCCGGAAAGTACCAAAAATTCCTCACTTTTATCTATACTTGTATGGTGTACATTAGGGACAATTTATAACTTTAAGTGTGGAGATGGGTTTAACGAATTTTTAACAAGTTTTTCAAGCTTATTAATTTTTAACGATTTCTTTAAGCTTATTATAATCTTGATTATAAAATTATTTTAACTTTACTCACTAATGGTTCTTTAATTAGAGTTTTACTGGTTGTTACTTCCTTTTTATTTCCTTTAACTCTACTCGCTGATGGTTCTTTAATTAGAGTTTGAGGCATGATAAACTGAAAATGTGTCACTTATAACTCCCTTTTTTTATTAGTTTAGTGTTGAAGTAAAGGAATTCCTTGAATATAAAGCTTCCATATGATCATGTCTCATAGCCAAAATATACTATCTAGATCCCTTTGTTGTGCACTTTGATAGAGTCATGCATTAAAGATTTTATGAATTAAGTGCTTAGATAGATCTAATTTAACATATAACCTAACAAATCTTCCTTTTAATCATTTTTCAATTGCCTTATTAGCCATAACCATACACTTGAAACTATTCCTAGTTACATATAAGATTTTGTTATTACATAAACTTGGAAGGAGTCTTGACAATCTAACTCAAGCTTTAATTGACTTTAAAGGAAAAGCATCAAAGATGAACCAATGAATCCATTATTTAATGATAATGTAGTTTTCCTAATTTATCCAAGACCCTTTTGTTCAAAAGTAATATAATCTTTTATTTATTCAATATAGAATTAAAAAAAGTAATATAATATGATTATAACCATTGTAAAAGTATATTACAACCAATGATTCATTTCTTTTCCATTCTTCTTGTAAATCTATATAAAACCCCCCAAGGATGAAGGAAACCTATCTTATTCCCTTCCCTTTCGGCTTGTAAATCCTTGAAATAGCTTGTGTTTATTGGATTTTTTTGTCTTTGTTTTTCAAATTCTCTAATAGTAAGGAATAATATTGTGAAGCATGGTTTCTCTTTCTTGAATTCAATTTTGGTAGTATGGAATAATATTGTGAAGCATGGTTTCTCTTTCTTGAATTAAATTTTGGTATTTTAATATATGATCTTAATGAGCCACCTAGTGATGGAGATAAATATTCCACTTTTTCATGAAATGTACTATATGAAACTTTGAACAGTCTCTATAATATATATATATATATGTTTTATTCTAAGTGACTGCATATTTAAGGATAACAATGCTATAAATGAATCATCGGTTATAATCTACTTTTGTTCTCTACAAAAGTAAATTATAACCAATGATTAATGTCATGTTCCTTTTGGTTATAGTAATTTGAATTTTTTATTATTGAATTTCCTTTCCACTTCCTTACGAACAGGTAAGTTATATAAGGTTGTTTTATTAAGGAAAGTTCATAGTAAAGCCTTATTTGAAATATGTTGATGGGAAAACAAATATTTTTGACAAAGTAGACCTCGATTATGTCAGTTATAGGTAAATATGTGACATGAGGAAGGAGTTAGGATACCTTTAAGTTCATAAGGCATATGACAATGCACCTGATTCCAAATTTAGTAAGACATTGAGATCTATTGAATCAAACCTAATATGTTTTAGGCTCATTAACCTTATGAAAATCCATCAAATGGTTTATTTTTGTGTAATCCATTTATTAGAGACCAAAATCCTTGCTTTAGAGATATAACCTACAATTAGAGGAGAGGATACATATATTAAAGGTTAAAAGGGAAGTTTTGATGTTAGGATGGATTATGTTGATGATGAATATATTGATAGTGAAAAAGTTATTGAAGGAGTTAATAAAGAAACTGGTGAAGGAGTTGGTAAAGGAGTTGGTAAAGGAGTTGATGAATGAGTTAACGAAGGAGTTAGTGAAGGAGTTGATGAACGAGTTGACGAAGGAGTTGGTAAAGGAGTTTATCAAGACTTAACATGGACCAAAAATGGGGGTTTTATACAATTTGATATTCCTAGCAACCATTAACTAGTTGAAACCGATTAAACTAATTATGGTAGTGATTAATACCTAATCAAAGAAGAGCCTAATGAGCCATTACGAAGACTAAGCAAAGTATTAGGCATAATCTACCTAAAATGGCATTTCATTAGAGATTAGGGATAAAGTTTGGAACAATAAAAGAACTTAAAGATTTTTTATGGATTATGCATTATGAACAAGGTAAAATTTCAGGTTTAAGAAGAGTGAAAACCATACGATCAAAGTTGGGAATATTAAGGCATGCCTATGGGAGTTATACATTGGTTGTGAGAACCAAAGTTGTTTTAAATTGAAAACATAAAGTCCTAATCATATCTGTTTCACTACCAAAAAACATAAATTGGTTTCAACTAAATTCCTTATAAGACATTTTAAGGAAAGAATTGATTTGTCATGATTTTTTTCTTCATTTTTTTATATTTATGTCCTCCACAATTCCCTTTTAATATGTTTAAAGTCATCCTTTTTGTTTAATTTTTTAGGAAAGGAATGAAGGAGCAATATCAGTTACAATCAAGGGAAAATCAAGAAAGTTAGGCTAGTAAATCATTTTAGATGCTAGATTTAGGTCAAATTATTGGAATTAAGTTTACAATCTGATGAAACAACCTAGTGTGATCATAAGTGTGGGCACATTCAGTGAAAATTACAACTTCTAATTTTCAAAAGAAAAATGTGTTAAAAGTTATTTGAACCTTATCTTGGTTGAATCTAGGTGGAAATTAGTGAAGTTATGATTTGTGGGATTCAAAGAATCATAACAAAAAAATATCCACATTAACAAACATGGGGATAGGTTGGCTATAAATAAGGCCAAAAAGTAGGAGAAATTTATTCTAAGTTTTTCAACTTCACTTTCCAGCTAAAGTTTTCTTTTCCTTTCTTTAGTAGTCATTAGATTAATTTACTATATTTTAGCAATAGTTATGGTCATTGTTAGCCAATTTTATTTCTCTTGGTTGAAGGGAGTGGAAGCCTTTGGAACTTTGAAAATTAGGAGACAATTGGATCTTATTATTAAGTGTTTCATTAGTGGAAGTGTTATAATTGGATCTTATTGTTACGTGTTTCATTCATACATGTATTGAATTATTTTTTGGTTCTTTTATTTTTATGATTATTTTTATCAATTTATAATTTATGTAACTAGTTACTAATTAAAATGATCATCTGCTAGATTAAATGTTGAATACATTGCATCAAAAATTATCAACTTTTGGGAAAAGTTTTCAAGTAAATTGAATGTAACCACAGATTTTGTGTTATCATGCTTCGTTGTCTTTCTTTTCTTAAAGCTACTATTCAATTAAATTTTTTATTTATCTAAGGTTGTTAAATAATAAGGGTTAAATGTTTTTGATTAACTAATCTTAAGGAAAAAGTTATTTAATATCACATCAAATATATGATCGATGAAATAACTTTTTTAATATCGATGATCATTCACAGTTTCAATTGTGGAAGTGATCGTAAACCAAGGTTTGTTTTATTGATATTTCTCTTTTATTATTTGCATAATCTAATTTATTTTCCTATCACAAAATTTTATTTTATTACAACCCCCGTTATGTTAAATATCTCTTTTATAATGATTGATTAACTAGAATTTCTTATGGGATTGATTCCTACCTTCCTATAATATATTTGTTTTATTTTAGGAATTAGGATTGAATTTAGGTGTAGAAGATAACGTCACTAAGAATTCTTAAGAAGCCTGGTATCTCGATGGCTAAAATGGTTAAGGTACAAAAAGAAACTTTCTATATTTTTTAACTCAAGTGTGTGTAGCGCAATAAAGAGGAGATTTAGAAAAGAGAGGGAAATTGATTTTGTGAATGAATATACCAAGCTACAAGGATATGTAATAAGTTAAAGGTTAGTAATCCTAGTTCAACAGTGAAGTTACAACTGGCAAGGAATGAAAATACAATCAATTACATGTATAAAAAATTACACTTATGCATATAATTGAAAAACTATAATAAGGTTTTTTTTCCATACATTTTTATCTCTTTTTTATAGTTTGAAAGGTTATACATTTGCCTTGATACTATGGCAAGATGATTGAGGCATCTTAGGCCAACTTTTGGTATTGATGGCTACTTTTGAAGGCATAATTCTAAGGCCAGAATCATGATGATTGATACTTGTTAATCACAGCCAAAAATAAAACCTATCTCTACACAAAATTTGAAGTAGTGGTTAGTAAGGATCGTACCCACAGAGTGTGTGTGTGTGTGTGTGTGTGTGTGTGTGTGTGTGTGTGTGTGTGTGTGTTTGCAGCTTTTGTTATGAATGAATCAGTATTTAGGAGATGGGGTGTTTGGTTAAATTCAATTAAGAAAACAAATTAAAATTGAACTAATGAAAGCAAACTAAGTCAAATGGTGGAAAATGATAAGATTGATGAGTGAGATTAGAATCTAGTTCTTGATTCAATCTCAGCCTACACACAAATAAACACAATTAATCGTCATGTTTTTCTTATACCTCTCTTAGAAACTATTAATCATAGATTAATAATAAGCTTTGTCAACCTCAGTTTTCTCTTAGGTCATATTTAATCAAAATAAGCTATTTAATTAAACCTAACTATTAAAAAACTTAGAAAAAGCTCTCTAGATTTATCATGACAATTACACCATAAACTAGGAAAACATATTATTCTAGGAAACAACAACAAAAGCTCTAGTGATTTAACCTATTATATGTTATTCCTAATGATTCATAACCATTAGTTACCACAAACGAATCAAAGTTATAATGATTACATATTGTAATCTAGATTATGGAAATGGGTTCATATAAAAACAATATATTAAAAGAGTTTAAATCATTCATAATTGAATAACCAAAACATTAAACAAAAAATAACACAAACAATTTCTAAAGGAGAGAACAACAATAAAAGATGAAGAGATGCCCAAATATGTTCTTCAACCTCTATTTCCCCTTAAAACCATAAAAAAGAAAGTTAGATATTAATAGATTTCAGAAAGGTAAGTATTCTGCCCACTTTCGTGCTTTTAAAGCCCTTTAACACTCGATTAGCCATTAAATGTTCTTTTATAGCAATGATTAGGGTTCTAGAACATACATGATTAGTTACACGAGCATCTATCTAACCATGAATATAAAATTTCCCCCAAAATCATGTTTCCACACAGCCTCTTACATAGTCATGTAAGTACATGCATGGCCATGTATGTTGCAGGAAATGCTAAAATGATCCTACACACTTCTAAAGAGTTACAGGGATTTCACTTCTTTCATTTTCTTATCCCAACTTTACCTTAATTCATTTTCTTCTTGTTCCATAAAGACAAATAAGTTTGAACATTAAGAGAATGGTTCCAAGGATCTTTTTTAGTCCATTTTAGTTCTTGTGCTTGCAACTTATAGCTAAAACAAAATGTGAATGAAATTAAGTATCTTAAGCACATCATTACATTATTAACTATTTATTAAGGGTTAAATATATAATCAATCAAGCACATGATGAAGACACGTATAAATAGGAGAGATTTTGTACATACTTAGAAGTCAGATATTACACTAACCAATATGAAGAAATTAAAGAAGAGCAAAAAAGATGCAATGGATTAAAGAATAGTATGGAAAAGAGATAGGGCATACGAAGTATTAAAGGCTGATGGCAAATATAATATAAGGACTGGTAGACACCAATCATGTAGTTTTTTAGCATGGGATCTATATGGATACACTTGCAAATACGTTATGAGTGTTATCCATCATTCCAAACAAAAGGTGGAGGCATTTTGCAAATCTTTGTTACAAAAAGGCCTAATTCCTCATATTGTATAACAATGTGTTTGAACCTGTTAGAGTGCAATCTTTTGGCCTACTATTGATGCAAAAGTGATAAAACCACCACAAAAAGAGTCATGCTAGGGAGAATAAAAACAACTAGAAGGAGAGGAGTAAATAAGCCTACAAAGTTTTTAAAAATCTAAACAAATTGTCTTAAAACGGACAAGTACAAAAATATAGAAAATGTGGCAATTCAGGCCATAATGCCAAAAAATGCAAGAACGAAGGCCCAACTTAACCTAGTCAATAATCTTCGCCGTTATAAAACCTTCTTTGATTATAAACCTTCTATTGCTTAATGTGTATTGCTTCATATATTAAACTCACGTTATTATTTCTATCATATTTATTAAGTCATCATCGAGGCATCTTTACAAGTATATAAACATTCAATTTTTTAAATCAATTTATCTTAGTTGTATTAATTGATGATTATGTTACATTTTATTAATATAGGTTATCGATGCATTCATTACATTATAAATAACTAATTTAAATGAATGTTGTGAATGACATGTTTGTTTCTAGGTTGGTAGCTCTTCACATAATAAATAAAAGAGGTATGAAGATGTTTATCAGTATATAATCAAGTTGTTATTTAAACCAAGGGGTCTAAGGTTTAAGGATAATCTAGCATCACTTCTAACAATTACAAGTTGTAGCAAAGAAGAGAACATTATTGAGTTAACCACAACATAAACAATATTTCTAGTTAAGTGCAAATGAGGGAAGCAATATGGCATAGAATCAACCACATTAATATTTTCTTATATGTCAAGGCTAAAGTTTTTTATGGATGTATTATTTCCATAACATTGTATGTGTGCAAGGATGGACAGATGGTTGGATGTTATTGGTTATTTCATTTTGAATAATGATTGACTACGATTAGGTCAATATTTAAATTTACTGCAAGTGTATGGTGTGATCATAACTAGCACATGCAAAAATGCGTCGATTCTATGAAGACTGGAATTACTAATAATTACCATTTTTCTATTATCTAACCTATGAATCAGATTTTAGATTTTAATTAAAAATTGAACCAAATAAAAAACTAAGAAATAAAAGAATTCTGAAACAAAACAGAGAAAAATACTTAGAAAAATTAATATCAAATAATAGTGTCTAGGTGATGAATCCCCCTATAAATCATTAAATATTAACCCTTTTATCACACAATTATATTATTGATTATTGGACCATGAAAATTCTCATCTTATATTAGTATCTTTCTTAAGATTATTAATAACTAATCCATCAATTGATTAACATAACTCTTTCTAGTTAAAACCCCTAGATTGCTTTATCGATTTATGAATTCCACTATTAGGTTTGATCTTAATCTAAAGGATTTATGTCAACCTATCTCTAGGTTTGTATGCAACTCCTTCTAATTATTGTAGATCTTTTCATAAAAGAGGATTTCTCAATCTCAGTCATATGAAATCAAATCATACACTAATATTTTGAATATATTAGAACAAGAATAAAACTCATAATTGAATCACAATAAATCAATCAATATAATTGCATTAAATAAAAATCAAAACATATTATTGTTATAAATTAAGGTTCATCACACCTAGACATTAAACAAGTTTAGTTACCACTCATAGAAAACAAAATCAAAGATAAATTTGCAAAAAAGCTAATAAAACAAGAAATCATAATTCTAAATCTCTCTTTTTCTTCTATTGGATCTTCTTGTAAGTTTAGATTTGATGTTGTTATCTAATGGATCTCTTGACACATTCTTTGTGTTTACCTCGTCCCTTGATCAGAGCTATCAGCTCTAAATGTGTCTCATGAATTAAAATTTCTTTAAAACTTGGCTCCTTTTTGTTTGCCTCCGCTCACTTCCTTTTATAGTAAAATTTAGGATTTTTGGGATATACATTGTAGGAGATCGTGTATAATAAAAAAAACAACTAAATTCATCATTTCACATGCGCATAGAGACTTACATGGGTAACATAGATGATCATGTATATCAATATACATGGTCATGTAACTCCTCATGAAAACTTAAATCTTCACACGTTTACAAAAACTTACACACTCCCTACACATAGTCGTGTAGGTTCTTATTTACTTCAAATCTTCGTTCCATGTCACAATTTCATCTGAGTTCTTCGCCTTTTGGTCTATGAAGACAATTACGGCTTACAAATGCACTTATAGTGAAGTAAGTACCAAATATACAACAAACTATGAAATAACAAGTAAAACATGTTAAATATGGGTGTATAATTATAGTCAAATCAGCATATCTCAAATAGAAGTGTTACTGGCATGTATATATATCTGCTACTTTTATATATGCATTCCAACAATCATAAATATATTTTTCACTTTTGCATATGAATTCCAAATTTATATTTGATATTGATATGTTTTCAACCATTGGTTAATGAATTCCAAATATATTCCCATTATGAATTACAAAATATTACAGGTGTCAATAAAAGTTATAGTGCAAATAATGAGAAATGATGGAAAAATGATTAAATTCAATATGTTATATTACAGGTGTCAATAGAAGTTCTAGTGCATAATCGTATCATTATATTCATTCTTTAGAATTCAAGTTTGAAACAAAAAATTGTAATTTATTGTCATTTTCCCATAAAAATTATGATAATAACACTCAGCATAAGCACAACAATCCCTATTACAATAATCACTAAAATAAATTTGAACCCATTTTTCTCTTTTGTTAAAAAAATAATGTCTTGCTTCGTTATCTTTATTTGCTCCTTAATTTTCGTTATTGTATTTGACTCAACTATAGTTGTTTAGGCATCCTTCTTCAACATACATACTTCTTTCTTCAATTTATAAATCACATTAACAACCCTCTTTGTAAATTTCTTATCGTGTCACTTAAAAAAAGTATATTTTCTAACTTGAAATAAAATTAAGTAACAAAATAAACATTATACATATTTATATCAACATTTTTATGTTATTAATAAAAAAATTACTGGATATTTTGGGGCATCCATATAATATCCTTCCTAGATTATAAGCACTCCATAAGGTTCTTAATAGGGCTTTTAAACCACAAAAACAAGCACATTGCCATTATTTAAATTTAATATTGTGGTAGTAGAATACATCTAAGTCTATAGCTTTAGGACATCACTGCAATTACCACAGTATAATCACCAAAGCTCAAGTGCATATATGAGCTAACAAAGGAAAACAATAAGCCAACAATAAAATTTTATAACAAAATAGGTGATGATAGTTGCGTTTATATGTACAAGAACAACAACAAGCTAGTAAAAAATCTCACTGATACATAAAGTTTAGGTATTGCGTTTATAAATGTAACATAAAATTACATCATCATTGTCAATATCATTACCATAATAATAATAATATTATAATAATAATAAATTAAGGAATTTTTGACAAACGAAGCTCCTCAGTCATGTTTTTAAGATTCAATTTCTCACCCACAATGGTACCAACAACTCCACCATCAAAGCAATTTTCACATCTAGACTTGCTCATTGCCCTTATCCCTATTAGAGTTCTAATAGGCAAGTTCTTTGGGACCTTTTCAAAGTAGAATGAAAACCCAGCAATAAACAAGCACTATAAGAAAAACCCTTCTCCCTAAAACCACTGCATAGACAAACAATCTCAAGGCACATTATATATGGGTGGCACATGAAACAATTGACACATTGTATTTAATTAGTTACAAACTTTTCATCTTCTGTAGTTTTAAGAACAAAAATTAAGCAACCAAATAGACGTAGTCTCTCTTAAAATTGATAATTCTAGTTCAAAGATGGCAACAAAAGAATTGTCACATGGACCAAAAATAACAAGGTTGCAATTAAGGACTAAGATTTGAATAATATTAAAGCACATCAAGTGTTAGAAACAATCAGATACTAGTATTACAAATTCTAGTCATACCACTAGAGTGAGAAGAAAAGAAGCAACGAAATTGTTACAGCGAATTTGGAAGACGAAGGACATTAACTTTGGAACGACACAGTTTGGAGCTGTAAGTGTTACGCAATGTTTCACAAGAAGATTTAGGACCAATAGCGTAAGCACGAGTATAGGGAAACCCATGTGATAAACTATATATCGTAGGTTTTCAGAAGTTGTACGCAAGTCTGGTGTGTGGTGTCTCTGACATGTTGTTATACCTCGTTTTCGTGTAATCTTCTTGTCTGTCTTTCTTACTACAATCGTTGTATCCGAATATTCTAAAAACGTGTTCTGGTCGATTATCAGTAATACTATAACAATTGGTATTAGAGAATCGATTCTGTCCACACCAATGGCGAAGGGAACTAGAGGAGCTGAGTTCAGGCGCTTGGAGGAAACCTTGAAAGGTCTAATGGAGGCCTAAGGGCGTCATGAATGTCTGCTGTTGGAGTTGCAGGATAGGAGTGAAAGATTGTTATCAGAGGTACAGGGGCGGACGGAACAACTAGAGAAGGACGTGGGAAAATTACGCTCGACATTCCCCATGGAGGGATCTAAACAAGGGGAAGGCAGTAGTCTTTCGAGATCACCAGCAAGACCTACGTCTGCTCCAATCAATAAGGATGACAATGGCGGTTCTCTTCGTTTAGGACAGCTCGAGTTTCCTTCATTTGACGGTGACAACGTCAAATCATGGTTGTATCGCTGCGAACAATTTTTCCAGGTGGACCAGACTCCCAAATGCATGAAGGTGAATGTTTCCATTCTTCACCTGGACGAGAAGGCCCAGGAATGGCATCGACCCTTTATTCGGAACCATCTCAAGAATGACGTACTCGAATGGGTGGAGTTTATAAAGGCTTTGAAATAGTAGTTTGACGCTGAATTATTTGATGACCCAGTTGGCGATTTAGGGCGTTACAACAGACCAGAATAGTGCTCGATTATTGTGCTCAATTTGATCATCACTCCAATCGACTAGCACTTTTCGAAGAGTATTTAGTTGGGTTCTTTGTAAAGGGACTGAAACCCGAAGTCGGAGTAGTGGTGCAGTTACACGAGCCACAGACATTGCACCAGGCATACACCTTGGCTAGGAAATAAGAAGCTATTCTAATGGCCACAGGTGCTTCAATGTTGAATCGTGCTTCCCATGTTCGTCACCCAGTTAACGGGAAGACACCTATGCAACATCTTACCGTCCCTCCACGTTCCCTACATACGGAGGGGTATTACCTACACCCCCTGCTAACCTATGTTCTCCTACGGGATGATACAAGGTCCCTCGTACAGTTAGTAGTAAGGATTTTGACGAGAAACGCGCAAGGCGCTTATGCTTCTGGTGTGATGAGAAGTATACGCTAGGGCATAAGTGCCGGAAGAGGCAACTTCAATTTTTCTGGATACCTGAAGAGGAGTCAGGCAATGACGTTATGGATTCCACAGGGGAAAATCAAGAAGTTGGTGTGGTAGGGGAAGAATTCCCAGTGATTTCTATGCAAGCAATGACGGGGTTTGCGAGTGGAAATGAATTCAGACAAATGAGGTTGCTTAGGGTCCATCAACGGAGGAAGAGTAATATCCTCATTGATAATGGCAATACCCATAATTTCGTAGACATATCTGTGGTCAAGAAGGGGACATGCGACGTGCGGGACATTGCACCCATCACCATAA
>JAOSBK010051566.1:0-17526 GCA_027568895.1 Erythroxylum shatona
AGAAATGTTCCTCATAGTCTCAATTTTATAATGACACCAAAATCATTTAATTTGATTCAATACTCCAAAAGTTATACCTCAAACATTTCCAGACTATTCTTATACCAAAACATTATTCTGCACTTGACTTTCATCCTAAAATTGATACTCTTAGAGACTGAAATGAAACTCAATTTCATCAGACAATTTGTAGCCTTATCTCTCTAGTTTAATCCAAATTAAGAATCACCTCATTTGGATGACTAGAGCAAAAGTTATGGCCTAAACACTTCAGCTCTTACTAATCCAAGACTGAACACTATACCCAACTTCAATTCAGAAATTGAAAATCTTAAGGGCTAAATTGAAATTCAATGCCTTCAAATAACTTGTAGCCCCATGTCTCTAGTTTATTTAGAAACAACAATAAACTCAATTGGATCTCTACACATAAAGAATTTACCAAAATACTGGAACATGTTCAGAAAAGTTATCCAACTCATTTTGATTCAATCCACCTTTTCAAATTTAATCTCAAAATTATAAATTTTCCATGAAGAGATGGAGAATTGTCTTAGAAATCTAACGCTTCGAAAACCAAGTCAATTGGATGTCGGACGAAAAAGTTATAAGCAAAAGAATGAGAAAGGGTCGGATTGAAAAAAAATTTTGCAAAACCCTACGCTCGCGAGTGCGAGTGGGCTCGCACTCATGAGCAAACGCGGGCGCTCGCGATCGCGAACTGCCATTTTTTTTTTTCAAAAACTCCTAACTTCAAAAATACATAACTTTTGACTCAAGGGTCCAAAATTTACAAGCTTGGTATCAAAAGAAAGCTAAAAGGAAGCTCTACAACTTCCATGAAGAACTTAAAAACCAATTCCGTCTCTAAAGGGGTTAAAATCCCAATCAAAGTTTTTGTCCCCATTTAATGCCAATCTAAACAGTATCACAACTTCTCAAATTCCTATCTTTCAACTCCAAGGTCCAAAAATGTCATACTTTATGTCAATGAAAAGATCAAAATGCAACTTACAACTTTCATGAAGGACAGAAAAACCACTTTGAAGTTACTATCCAATAATGATCATGCCAAAGAGTAACAGAAACTTCTAAAAATCATAACTTCCTATTCCATGGTCCACAAGTTCCATACTTTGCATCAATGAAAAGATCAAAACATAATCTAAAACTTTCATGAAGAACTTAAAAGCAATTTCTACCTCTAACTTGGTCAATTTTTCAATCAAAGCTTCTGCCAGAAATTTGTCATCCTATACCACATCCAAACTTCAAAATTTTATATCTTCCAATTTCCACAATAAAAAATAACATATTATACATCATTGTAAAGCTATGAAATTTCTATATAACTTTCATATAGACCACTTATTTCAATTCAAACCACATCAGCATAAAATTTGCCTCAAAGCACTGTACACACAAACTTACTCTATGAGCATTTTCCAAACACAAAGCAAAATATATTTAAATTCGAATGATCATAACTTTCAATCCCGATATCAAAAAATGTCATACTTTAAAGCGATAGAAAGATATCAACAGAAACTACAACTTTCATGAAGATCATTAGCTCAAAATCTGCCTAGATCAAGCCAGAAAAATTCATAAATTTTTAGCTCAAAAAGTCAACTCTGCTACTATCAACACTTTCACTTCATTTCTTGCTTTTCAATTCCATTCAAAACAATTTATTCACTATCAATTCCATTTAAACTTAAAACATCATTTTAGGCCATAATTAATCATAAACATAAACATTAATAACAAAAGCCTATTTCACCTATCTTAACCTCATATAACACTTTACATTCTTAAATTTTAACACTTTACATTCTTAAATTTTCTTTTTCTTTGCACATAAATAATTTACCCTAAATTCCTCATTTTATGACAATTTATTCTTCAAAATTTCAAGAAAAGTTCGGGGTCTAACAAGAAGGGAGGAGGGAAAGCAAAGACTAGTCGGGTGAGGAAGAGAGAAACATAATAGAGAGGTGGAAGCTTAGGAAAAAGGAAGAAAGAGAGAGTTGAAGCAGAATCCTAGTGAACTTAAGCAACCAGTCGGCTGGGTGAGAACCAAGCATAAGCAAAATTTATGAGCTGCGCAGAAAGTTTGAGAGTGATAGGGGATCACTGCAACTCTCTCATTCGAACACTCGTTTTCTCAGTTTGTTCATTATTTCTCTATTTTTTTACTAAACTTACTCCTCCTTTAGTTGATAGACTCGTACTCTGCTAGCTTTTGATAGTTTATTTTCGTTATTCACTTGGTTTATTGCTTTAATACTTCTCTTATACTGATAAAGATGGGATTTAAGTATTGGAAGATGATGAATCTTGTTATTTCCATGATTGGTTGATCTCTTTTTCTTGAGGATTAATGTAGCTATTTTAGTCAAATATGCAAGATTTAGGGGCTGTGCTTTTTTCTTATGTTTCCTATAATTTCTAAATTGAATGGATCTAATAGTATAATCAAACTTTGCATCATTTTAGTATTAAACGAAGGATCGAGAGAAGAAGTTTAATATGGAATAAGAAATTATAGACATTTAGGTTAAGAATTAGAAATATATTAACTTAAATGGTAATTAATAGTCAAGTTTTCATAATTAATTTAGATGATAACTTGTTGAATATGAAAGTTACACTCAGTTTATTATTTGAGTTGATCTTAGAACCCAACTGTTAATTTTAGTAAGATGACAACCCAATCATTTCCCTTTAGTCATACATAGGTGATTAAATTAGTGAAATTAATTTTCAAGAGTTTTCCACTTTTATTAATTTATTTGTCTTTGCTCCTAGTTAATTATGTTTACTTTTCAATCTAATTGTGTAATTTTCTTTAAAGCCTTCACTTAATAAATTGGGATATTGAAGATTGAATTAAGTGGACCAATTAAACCATCGTGGGAGACGATCCTGGATAATCAACTGCAACTACCTTGTATACTTGCAAGTAAGATAGCCTAGGTATTTTTTAGAACTTATTTTGGGCACAACAATTAGGCTTATTTATTTGGAAAAGAATCTCTAGTAGGGAATTTTTAGAACTCATAAAGCTGATTGATAATAGAGAGCTTGAGAAAATTATTTTCCAATTTAATGGAAGGAAATCCCCTAGGTCTAATGGGCTGAGTAGTTTCTTTTATCATAAAGCATAGAAATAGGTTAGTCATATAATGAAGAAAGAAGTATATGAATTCTTTTCTAAAAGGTTCACTTCTCAAGGAGATAAATAAGACCTTCTTGTGTTTGGTTCCTAAGTGCTCAGACCCTTCTAACTTTGGAAATTTTAGGCCTATAGCATGTTCTAATTTCCTTAATAAGATTATTGCTAAAATTCTATCCAATAGGTTTAAAGGGTGCTTAGTTCTATAGTTAGTGAAAACTAAGGGGCATTCATAAAGGAAGGGAAGACATTCCAAAAAAAAAACTCCCCACCTATTTGCTTTATAAGAGTTGACTTCCATAAAGCTTTTGATAGTGTTAATTGGGACGTCTTAATATAATTAATAAACTTCTGTAGGTTTCTTGTAACTTTCATTGTGTAGCTGAAACTTGCATGTCCTATACTTCATTATGTGTCCTAGTCAATAGTGTACCCTCTGAAAATTTTAAGGGTGGAAGAGGTATAAGGTAGTGGGACACCCATTGCCCTTACCTTTTTATCCTATGTAGTAAACTGCTTCTTACAAGCCTATGTTCACCTTAAATCTATTGAAACATTAATGAACTCTATCTTATAATTTAAAACTTTGTTTGATTGGAGGTCAACCTAAAAAAAACCACTATTTCTTATCAAGTAGTGAAATTGCCTTGGAAACAATCATTAGAAGGATAACTGGAATGGTATTGAAGTACCCCATATTTTGTATTTGAGTTTAACAATCTTTATTAGAAGATTATGCTATAATGTGTGCAAAGCACTAATAGAGAGAATTCAAAGGAGAGTGGGCTCCTTGGTAAAGAAAGAACTTTCCTATAGCAGTAATTACAACTGATTAAGTCTGTGTTGAGCTCTCTACACATTTATTGGACCTCTCATATCTTCCTTTCCAAAGGCGTTATTAAAACAATTGAAAGAATTTTAAGAAAATTCTTATGGGGAAATCAATTTGGTAATAGTGGTTGTGCTAAGGTAAAATAGGCAAAGGTATGTCAGCATAAGGAACAAGGGGATTTAGGAGTACACTCAATGAATATAATAAACAGAACCTTAATTTTGAAAGGTTGTAGTTAATTCTACTTAACAATAATTCTTTATGAACAAAATGGTTGCTATTGAACAAGTTTTACCTTTAATAAAACTCATAATATTCGTAAGTATATTGATAATAAAATTGTAGTATTGAAGGCGTCAATCCCACAATGACATAGTTAAAACCAAGTGAACCTAAATTTGTCTAAGGTATTGGAATATGAATTAAATGAAAATAAATAACAAAGTTTAAAACAAACAAACAAAATTAAGCAAATAACCAACTAACAATTGAGTTACCACAAATATATGAGGATGATCAATGATAAAGGCTTAGGATTTATTCTTTCGATGTTTTTTCCCTTAATAACTATTGATTCAATTAGGTGAGCATCTTAGATTTTCTAAGGGATTGATTACTCTCTCTCAAGACCTAATCAATTAACCCTAATTAATTACAAAATTCTAGATTTTGCAACCTCTCAATTCATAAAAAATTCATGACATTTTTAACTAGTTATAAAGTGATCTATTGAATAATTGAGTCTCACACAAGATCTATCTTTGTATGATTATCAATCTGATAATTGCATGACATATTAAATCACCAACTCTCATTGCATAACCAAATTTGATTAACTCTCTTGATTTATTGTTAAAATATTGAAATGCACAATTATCACCACAACAAAATATTGTATTGAATTCAATAATAATCAAGCCATAAAATAACTTAAAAACAAACCCTAATATGGAAATTTAGAAACTCATAAATGTAAATAACTTCTTAGAATCCAGTTTAAACATCAAGTTTAATGAAAATAAAAAAGGAAAGAAAGAAAAACTTGATTTGGAACTTGATATGGAAATATAGAAATCTTCGATTGATTGATCCAATTTTGCAAGATGGTGGTCGAATTTTTGGAGTGTTTTCACGTTCTTATATATCCACAGAGGATCTTGGGGTGTAGCTACAGTTTCCACACTTTATTTGATTTCAAAAATACCCCTGAATTGTAAAATAGATGAAAAGTCTCAATTGGTAAGACTCTATCACGATCGTGCATCTGATATCAAGATTATAACTATGTGAAATTATTCTTTATCACAATCGTGCATATGTGAGTCATGATCATGGCTCTGGATATTTCTCATGACTCTAGATATTTCTCTTCTATCAAGATTGTAACATGGGAGTCACGATCCTAACCTTGCCCATACAATTCCATATACATCCAAATCTCTTGTTCTTCACCTATTTGAGTTCCAAAGCTAACACATTAAAAACCTTAAGAAATATATAATTATGAATCGAAACATGCTCTAAACCACACAAAAACTTATAATGTAAATAAACACATACATTAACATAATATACATGCAACAATAATCTAAAAATCATTTATAAACACACTGAAACACCTATCAAGAAATAGTCTAAACTACACCTATCAACATCGCCACACTTAAACTTTTACTTGTCCTTAAGGAAAAAATAAAACATAAACTCAACAAACCAAACATAAACATATACAGTCATGTAACTTACAATAATGAGAAAATGTCATCTAACTTTATGAAATTGATTTAATCACAAACATCAATCATTTAAGTTGTGCTAACATACTAACCTATGCATTTTATGGCTAAGCATTTTGGATCAAATATATATACTAATCAAAACATTAACTTCATATTCATTCACCTATAGTATTGGTACATTGATAATTAGTAATCAATCAAAATTGCAACTATGACTAAGTATCCATTTATGAAAAATCTTGCTATTTTTAAGGATCAGTAGGAGTTATTTATTGAAAAACCACTTTTTTTATTTTCGTTAACATTAACCTAGTCTTTGATGCGAAGGAAAACATCTTGTCATGAATGTCCCTCGATTACTCAACTAGGCCGCTTTTTATTAATTAGCTTTATTGGAATGTCATTCTAGTCTTTTGACATGATGATAAACATGTTGTTATGAATACCCTTGGTTATTTAGCTATATGAAATTCTAAACTAGCTACTAGCTCTATTCATAACCCAAGGGCTAGTAGAATAGTTATTTATTCAGGATACATTTTTTTCACATCACCTATATGATTTCTCTTAGTCAATCATCCTTACAAAAAAAAAACTACTAATGATACTAACTCATCCAATTGATAGAAAATTACAAATGTATATAAAAAATTTCCTAAGGTGACAAGCTAATATCACATCCTAATTAATATTTATATTCAAGCAAAGATACATAAGACATAAAATCCACAAGCTAATATGCCTTTATAAATTCAATGGCTATGTTCTAAACTAAACTACTTCCATCAAGTTATTACCACTGACACATTGACACAATTCACACATATGCTCACACCATGTTAACCTAATCAAGAACTAATAATATGGTGTGCAAAAATCACACTCATGATGACTTGTCAATGCAAAATCTTCCCCAAACTTAGACAACACATTGTCCTCAATGTGAGAGAACAAATAACACATATAGAAAAGATAACAAGTCATAACAAAAAGAAAGGGTAAGAGCATGAAACCCATTAAGGCAATCGGGGTGGTGATGGTGTCGAACATGGGATATGAACACCTTGATCATTAAAATATCTGAAGCTCTTCTTAATGTCGTGTTGCTATCATCATTGTTCATGCACCATCTCTTTCAGAAGTTTATTATTATTCGAAACCACATTAAGGACCTTCTCCCATCTTGCCTCTTCATCATCCTCGATCTCTTCACTAGTTGAGCCTTCGTTTTACTGCTAAGGTGGTGTAGAACTCAAACTAGCCTGCTCAGTCTTGTGTTTCACATTTGTCTTAGAGCTAACATCTCAGAGGCCCATTTGATTGATCACCAGGATCTCAGCTCGCCTTAAATGTATGCGATTCAAAAACATAGGAAAGACAACTATTATTCCATTAATATTCACATCATAATGATCAGCATGTGTAGTGACAATATAACCCATAATAAGATGGCTACTTTTCTTTTTAAAACAACAATTGTGGATTGATAAATGCTGGTCATTGTGCAAACTTTAACATTGTTATCCATGCACCATAAAATAAATATTTCCTTCACATAACATTTATTACTTTTTAATTTATCAAACATAGTTTCACACATGAATTTATGCAATAAAAAATGTTTAGGAGTAAGAATGATGTTATTATGTGCATTTCTAACATTAAAAGTGTCCAACCCAATTAAAACTTTCCAGTACCCCATGGCTCAAAAATCATCATGATTTTAAATTATATTCAATTGAGGAAATCTGCCAATTTATGCTAAAACATCATAATTTAATTGATAAGTTTGACCCCTTAAATGAATCCAAAATTTAGTTAGATACTACAATGCGAATTGAAGAGAAGTATAAAATTATACGATTAACTCCTTATGCATATCGTAATCAAAATTGATAAATTTGCCCCATTAAATGTTACAACTAAACTAAACTCTATCCTTTAATCCTAGATTATCTAAGATATTGAAGTAAAAATACCTAGGAAAGCCAAAAGGAGCTCTAAATTATACCACTCTATTCCATGCTCCACTCCTCTCCACTCCACTGGTGCTTTTCCTTTAGATTGATAATTTTTGTGCCTTTCTCGATTCTTGGCCCCATTGTTAACTGTAGATTAGCAAAATAGACCAAAAGCATACTAAGGAATATTGCAAAACACCCAAAAACCTGAATGAAAAAAAATGAGCACGAAATTATGTACAAATACTACCAAAATGTACGATATATATGGAAGTTGTTAAATATATGCGAATGGGGATTAATCTAGATTAAAAATGTAAAAATAGGCAATAGATCTAAAGGAATATAAGAGAAAAGGAAGAGAGTTTTTGAGTGGAGGCTAAGGCTTAGAAAGAGAAAGGATGTGGAAGATATGAAGATATATGAAGATATAGGGTTAGGGTTGAAGAAGAAGGGGTAGAATGGGGGGTTTTGTGGTGAAAATCACCTGTTTACCCTTGATTTGCCACCTGTCATGATTGTGCATTTTGAGTCATGATTATGACAGAAGCTAATTTCCCGCCATACATGATCATGACATGGGAGTCATAATCGTGACATAGTGACTTAAGTCATCCATATCCTATTTCATTGTTTCTTTGTCATGTAAAGAGCTTGCTTCCCTAACACATATTAACTTCAAAACCAAGTCATTTAGCCATTTAACTAGCCCAAATCATTGTAATTAAAAGGCCTAATTCTAGAATTCAAAACAATCCTAACTACTGAAATTTCTAAGTTATCTTAACCACTCATTGTTTCACATGTTTTTAATCATTTGAAAGGAAAGAAATTACGTCCCTTTCTTGTGAGAATGCTCCTCTAAGATACAATTTGCATTGAGGTCCATTAACCCTAGAGGTTTTGTTGTTATTATTTTCTAATTCTAAAGCTCCATGTACAAAGATATGGGTTACTTTGAAAAGTCCATCCCACCTTGATTTAAGCTAGTGGGACACAACTTCAATATCAAATTATATAACAACACCACATCTCCCACTTTGAACTCTTTCTTCTTGATATAAACATCATGCTTTATCTTTGCCTTTTCCTTGTATGACTTGACATTCTCATATGCATTTATACGAAGCTCATCGAGTTTGTTCACTTGTAAGAGTCTTCATTCACTTGCTTGCTTCTAATTAAAGTTTAAAGCTTTTATTGCCCAGTATGCTTTATGCTCAAGTTCCACAGGGTAGATGAGAAACTTTACCATATACTAGCCTAAAAGGCGTCGTTCTAATTAGGGGTTTGAAAGTAGTTCGATAAGCCCACATGACGTCATCCAACCTTAATGCCCAGTCCTTCCTTTAACTATTTACATCTTTTCTAAAATATTTTTTAGCTCATAGTTTATGACTTCCACTTGTCCACTTATTTTTAGGTAGTAAGGAGTGGCAACACGATGCTAAATTGTTAGGAAGAGCATTAAAAGATTTATTGCAAAAATGTGCTCCTCCATCACTTATTATCATTCTTGGCACTCTAAATCAGTTGAATAATCTTTTAATAAATTTTTGTATCGTTTTTCCATAATGTGTTAGAGATACCATAGCTTCAGCCCATCATGACATATAGTCCACTCTGACTAAGATTTACATGCTCCTTGTTGAGGATGGGAAATGCCCATGAAGTCAAGTCCCTACACATCGAAAACTTTGACTTCTATAATGCTCGATAGAGGCATTTCATCTCATTTAGAGATATTCCATACTCTTTGGCACTGATAACATTGTGACACAAACTCTCGAGCATTTTTGAATAGATACAGATAATAAAATATGCATTCCAACACTCGTATTGTTGTCTTGTTTGCTCTACAATGCCCTACATAGCTAATTTCATGGCATTGTATCAATATGTATAGCATTTCCTCATTGGGAACACATCTCGTTATTAGCCCATCAACATACATTCTGAATAGGATCGGTTCATCCCATAAATAGTGGGTACATTTAGATAAGAAATGTTTTTATTTTGATATGATAATTCTGAAGGAAGCCCGCCACTGGCAGCAAAGTTTTCTATGTCTATAGATCATGGTTTCACTATGTGGTTAAGTAACATTAAAGTTTCATTAGGTAAATGCTTGTTAATATCATTACTTTGCTCAATTTCCCCTCCTTCTAGTCTTGACAAGTGGTCAGCTACCGCATTCTTTACTCCCTTTTTATCTCTTATCTTGATGTCAAATTCTTGTAATAATAGTACTCATCAAATTTGATGAATAGATACTTAACTACAGTGTGATCTATAAAAATGATCACCTTAAAGCCCAAACTTGTGACACATAAAAACCACTGCTAGTAGCTCCTTCTCTATAATGGTGTAATTAATTTGGAGTCCTATTAATGTCTTGCTTATGTAATATACCACATGCAATTTTTTATTTTTTCTTTGGCCCAACGTACAACCTATAGCTTGGTCGCTAATGTCACACATAACTTCAAATGGAAGTGATAAATCTGGTGACGTTAAAATTGGTACTGATGTTAGTGCTTCTTTTAGTTTGTTAAACATAGATTGACAATTTTCATCAAAATTAAATGACATTTCCTTACCTAAAAGTTTTGGTAGAGGTTTAGCAATCATTGAGAAGTCCATGATAAAGTGGCAATAAAATTATGCATGATCTAAGAATGCTCATATGCCTTTAACATTAATTGGTGGTGCAATCTTCTTTATGACCTCTATCTTTACTCTATCCACTTCAATTCCTTGGTGCAATAATTTATGCCCAAACACTACACCTTTATGCACTATGAAATGACCTTTTTCCTATTCAAAACTAAATGTGATTCTTCACATCTTTGGAGTACTCTTTCTATATTAATTAGGCACTACTCAAAAGATTCTCAAAATATTGAAAAATAATCCATAATGTCCTCGATCATATTTGCAAAGATCGACATCATGCACCTTTCAAATGTAGCTAAGGCATTGCATAACTCAAAAAGCACCTGGTTATATACAAAAGTTTCATAAAAACTTGTAAATGTGGTTTCTTTTTGGTGTTCAGGATAGATAAAAAGCTGGTTATATCCTGGGTATCCATCTAGGAAGTAGTAGAAAGATTGACCAGCCACCCTTTCTATCATTGATTGACAAACAGGAGAGGAAAATGATCCTTTTTAGTCACCTTGTTAAGTTTATGATAGTCTATGCAAACTCTCCATCATGTGACTGTTGTCGTCAAAATTAGTTCCCCACTTTTACTCTCCTTTACAGTTATACCATCTTTTATTGGTACATATTGTACCAATCTAAACCATTCGTTATTTGATATTATATATATGATACTCAACTCTAAAAGCCTTACTACTTCCTTTTTGACCACTTCCTTCATATAAGGGTTTAACCTTCATTGACATTCCCTTACCGCTTGACTTCCTTCTTTGAAGTTTATTCGATGTATAATGACATTTAGGCTTATAACTTGAATGTTCGATATTAGCTATCCTATGGCCTTCATCCACCTATTAATAATTGTTACCACCTTACTTTCTTTTTCCTTATCTAGTTGATTGGAAATGATGATGGGTAGAGTTTAACCTTCATCTAGAAAGGTATATCTAAGTTATTTGAGCTCTAGAATTGGTGGTTCTCCGTGGAGGGTGGTATGGGTGCTTTTTTCCTTAGTACTATTTCTTGACGTCTCTAAATACCCGAATCCTCTATCTCGGCATCTTGCTTAGGCTTAGCTTTCTCTACCTTCTTAAGTTCATTATCTATCTCAGCTTATGAATATTTAAGTGCTTCAAACCAACTTTCTTCTTACTTTTGAATACATTCGACCATAACATCGATCTTCAGGAAAGCGTTGCTTTCTTTCAAAAATTTCAAGGCTTTGTTCATGTTGAACTCCACGTAACTGTCTCCAATCCGAAGTGTTAATTTAACTTTATGAATATTTATTAATGTTCTCCCTATGTTCATGAAGGATCGTCCAAGAATTAGTGGATAGTTCTTATACTCTTTAAAATATAAAATGACAAAGTCCACAGGGATAATAAACTTGTCCACCTACATTAAGATGTCTTCCACCCCTCAAAATGGTCTTTTGATTGATTGATCAGCTAACTAAATTAACATTAAAGTTGGCTTTACCTTGTAGTGCCTCAATTTCCTAAATGTTGACAAAGGCATAAGATTTATACTTGTGCCTAAGTTGCATTAGCACTTTGTGAATCCAAATTCACCAACCACACAGGGTATTGTGAAACTTCCTAGATCCTTCAGCTTAGAAGGCATATGACTAGTGATTATGGAACTACAACTTATAATTAATGCTACCGTTTGATTCTCTTCCCAAGTTAGCTTATTTGATAATATGTCCTTTAGGAATTTGGCATACTTAGGCATACATTCTAATGCCTCAACAAAAGGTAAAATAATTTGCAAAGTCTTTCATATCTCCATGAACTTTACAAATTGTGAATCCAGTTTGTTCTTTTATAATCGTTGAGGGTATAGGATCTTGGGTGGATATGGTTGAAGGGAAACGTAAATTTTATAATCGTTGAGGGTATAGGATCTCAGGTAGATGTGGCAGAGTGGCAATGTAAGGAGGGAATTCACTCATGTATACATCATTTTTCTTTTCTTATGAGCTGTATGGTTGAGGGGAATGACTATTCCATTCCTCTTTAATTCCAAGTAATAACTTATTACTTTGTTTGGTTAAAAACAAGATACAAAATAGACAATCCTTTGGTGTAGATATTCTTTCAATTTGCAAAATAACTAAATAAGTCCCTCCCTTATCTTTATATATTCCTAGCATGTCAAGAATAGATTTCATGACTTGAGGACAAATTTATCCTTCTTTACCATGAAAGAGGGTTTTCCATCTTCCAATCTTCAAGTGATTCTTTTCTCCACCCTAACCCTCGATCGCAATCACCTGCCCCTCTCTTTGAGGTAAGTTAAAAATGTTCTCTCCTAACAAGTTTTGTCCTTCTCTTCTAGTTTCACCATTTTTATATTGTTTGTGTTTTTGAATCTCACCGGTAGTTTAATACTTCTTCTTCTTCTTCTTCTTCCTTTTCTTTTTTGTTCTTCATTATGAACCATTCCATTTTGGGTTTAATGCTTCTTCTTCTTCTTCTTCTTCTTCTTCTTCTTCTTCTTCTTCTTCTTTTAATGGTTGTTCTCTTCATTTCGAACTTGAAATTTTTGGGTTTAATACTTCTTCTTCTTATTTTTTGATGTACTAAAATTTTTGGGTATGGAGAATTGACCAAAGCTAAAGGCTATTTAGCTTTGGGAGTTGGCATGATGGGCTATTTCCACGGTAAAGATTGCTGTTTTGATTTGTTTTTTTTTTGTTTTCACGTGATCTTTGAAAATTTGAAGATTTCATATGTTCTAATCCATCTAATGACGTCTCTCTTAGATTTGGAGATGATGCGTTGCTTGCTTATGATCGACCAGAGAGTCGTTTCTCTAAATACCAGAGGTACGTCTTTCTATTCCATCCTTTGGAAAAAAACACCAAAAAGAGTTCAGGCATTACATCTTGTTCAAACAAAGGAAATAGTGAGATTTCCTAGAAAATTAGAATGGTAGGTATGGAAAGCATTATAAACTAGGTTGTTGTTGATAGTTCAAAATTAAATTCATAGAGTTATTCTTGTTTATTGCTTCATTTCTCTTCGACCAGTCTATATAACAAGTGATTGCAGGTTGTTTTTGTGGAATGAACGATGTATTCTGCATTTTCTTAGGGAGTTTGAACAACCTATGTAGCCTCATTAAACAATATGGTCTATCAAAGGGCACTAATGAGACCATGTTTGTGATTGAAGCATACAGGACCCTCTGTGACTATGGTCTATACCCTATCCACTAGGTCCTCAAGGATCTGGATGGAGGCTTCATGTTTGTGGTCTATGACTCCAAAGCTAAACATGTTTTTGCTACTCTAGTAAGCGTTTTTCAACTCCTTACAAACTTGCTATTCTCGTACTACCATATAGATTATGGTTGGATTCATCATTTTTATGAGATAATGATAAAACCAATCACTGCAGACTTTGAAGTAATATGTAATTTTGCATATTTTGAATTTGACATGTGTTTGTTGGGACCAAATGAGAGTGGGGGTCTATACTGGGGTGTAGCAGTTGATACAGTGGTGATCTCAGACAACTTGGAGATGATAAAGGGAAGCTATGTTAAATCATTTGCACCATTTCCATTAGGGTGTATGTTCCACAATGAACAAGGATTGATGAGCTTTGAACGTCCTATAAACAAAGTGAAACCGATGACTAGAATTGATAGCGAGGGTGTCATGTGTGGGGCTAACTTCAAAGCCGATGTTCATTCCAGGATAAGCACCATGCCTCATGTTGGTAGTGAAACTAACTGGGCTTTCAAAAGCTTATGAGTAAAATGTACCATGTCCTTGTAGTTTAATGTCTAATGCTAACTTTTTATCACGTAGTTCTTAATCCTTTGTATGATTTTTTGAGTCTTCTAGTCTCTTTTTAGTGTGTGTGTTGTAATGTCTAATTCCAAGATTTATGTTTGAGAATTAATGCATCGAAGAAATGTTCATTGATGTTGAGAATTGATTTACATATGATTTTATCAGAAGGTTGAAGCTATTTGTTTAGCAAGAAATTACTTATCTACAATAAATTTGAAGTAAATCACTTGTTAATATAGAAATCACGTATAATATGTAAAATACACAAGAAGGGGGGGGGGTTAAATTGTGTAAAATTTTCAAAGATATTAATCTTTAGGAATTTCTTGAATTTCTTTACAAAATTTAGATGATCACAAACACAATTTACTAAAGTCGATGAGTAATGCAATCGTAAGAATTATTATCTACTCTTCTAACAATAAGAAAATTAAAAGAAAAGGGTTAGAGAATAGATGCCGCAATTTTATACTGGTTCACCCTTAACCTTAGGCTACATTTAGTCCTCAGAGTTTGTTTGAGATTTCACTATACTCTACAATTTTACAAGTATTCTTTCTACACTTGCAGAGCCTCTTCAGGTCTCTCTCACAAAGTATTTTTTATCTGCTTTCTTAGCCTCTCCAGGCTCTAGCCTTTCTTTCTCTCTCTAGGAAAGATATTTTTGAGTTTCACGTTATAGATGTATTTACTCTCTTCTTTCGCACTTTGAATGCAGAATTTTTCTAAGTATTGTGCAATCATATTTTCTCTCTTGTAAAAAAACTTTATTTAGTTTACAACTAGAATTAGTATTTATAGCCTAAGTCTTCAACTGTCTTCTTGAGAAACTACTTCTTAAATCTTCTAGAAACCATTAGTAGTTGAGTCTTATAACTAGCTCTAACTAACTAACTGACTAACATTCTAAAATAGCTTCCTTTTGTATTGTCTGGTATAATATTTCTTTTGTTATAACACTTCTTCTGTTATCACACTTCGTTTGGTATCATGCTTCATCTGGTATCGACATGTATCATCTATTGTCATGCATCGTCTGTTATGTTTCATCTATTGTTGGCGTGTTTCATCTGAGTTTGATGTGGATCATCTGATGTGGACATATAGTCTTCTGCTGATGTGTCGTCTGGTGTTGATATATCATATGGTGTTGATATATCGTCTGTTGTTGATATATCGTCTGGTGTTATTGTATCGTCTAGTGTTGACCACGCATCTTCTGGGTTTGACTAAGTGTTACTTACATTTTTCTGCAAACCTAATAAACTTATCAAAACATTTCATACATTTCTAAGTTTATTATTATTTGATTGTCATTAAAATTAATAGAAATGAAGTCTTCTTAACTTAACAACCATAAATATATTCAATCCCATCCATCTTGTATCTTAGATCCAAGACATATAACATTGCAACAATATTTCCAACCTTAGACTAATAAAAATTCAACTTATCCATCATCCACTCTGACATAGTCTGAATAATCTCATTGGAGTCAAATATTAACAGTGATAAAGCATGTTTGATGTTAGACATAGTGCTAAAACAACTTTGCGAAGTTGGATAGTTTGCTCCCTAAAATAATTCAATAGCATTATAGAATAATTTCAACTTCATGCAAAGTTCTCTAATTAAGTCTTATTGATCTTCAGTTGGCATGTAGGTATATTGAGAATTCGTATCCCTTAGTCTAATAAACACCTCATCATATAGGATTGCTAACTCCAACATCTTTAAAATTAAGTTCCATCTAGTTAGACAATCCAAAACCAAGTTCTTTGAACTTGGAATGCATAGAATTTTTGTAGCATCTTCAAATTTTTCAACCTTTTTAGGAGTTGCACTCCAATATAGAACATTAATCCGAATACAATCTATTGCTTCCTTTATTATCTCCAACCCATCCTTCATAGTTAAGTTAAGAATATGAGTAAAATAACGTATATGAAATAACCGACCTCCAACCTGTAACATCCCATCCCCATATTAAAGGTTAGGACCTGAAATTTTCAATGCATGTCAGCTCAAAGAGAGACTAAGAAAATGCATTTTTCTTTCTCATACATAATGTTGGCATAAATGCACATGAATATTGAATCTTTGCACAAAAATAAGTGTACATGCATTCATTGACAACTTCCGAGCATGATTATTTTTAGATGTGATTTTATTGAAAATGAGAAGTAGAGGGAGTAGAGAGGGTGATCTTGGTATGAGTTATGATAAGGAAAGATTTGGAAACAAAGTTGATAGAGATCTGGAAAATGTTCACTGAATATGCTTCAGTATTTTAGCCATAACGTTTTCTCTAGTTGTCCAAACGAGACAATTATTAATTAGGATTAATTTAGAGATATATGGCTACATTTCATATGAAGACATAAAATTTCAATTCTATCTCTAAGAGTCTCAAAATTTGTCATGAAGTGGGAACTGGGTGCAGTACACTGGAAGATGAATGTAAATTTCATGTTCTGACTTTGGGAGAACATCTGGATTGATCTAGATAGATTTTGGTAAAGTTGCCTTCTGGAGAGTTGTAGATCTTTCTTTCATCTTTCCAACAGTATATAGTATGGAATTTTTGGACATCTAAGTCGAAAGTTATGATTGTTATAAGTGAGACACAAAAAGTGTGACGCAAAAAGTGAGACACAAAAAGTGAGACGTAAAAAGTGAGATGCAAAAAGTAAGACGCAAAAAGTGAGATGCAAAAAGTGAGATGCAAAAAGTGAGACGCAAGAAGTAAGATGCAAGAAAGTAAGACGCAACAGAATAAGACAATTGAGGTCTTAAACATAGTTGCTTCTTTAGGTCATAACTTCCTCTCTAGACATCCAAATAACTTGATTCTTGAACCATTGGACCCGTAAGACATTGCTATACATCTCTACCAAAAATAATAACCCTTTGAATCAAATTGAGAAAGATTGAGTGAAAAAGTGGAACGGGTATAGTGAATGTACCCTTAGATAGTATGAACTGGTGTTATTATACTAAATATACTTCAGTATTTTGAGATATCCTAATACGTAGAGTTCTGAATGAGATGATTTTTGATTTGAAGTAAAATAGAAACATAGGGCTACAAATTGTATGAGACATCAAATTCTGAATCGGACTCTAAGAGCTTCAATTTTTGGATGGAAGTTGAGTATAGGGTTCTGTCTCGGAATAAAAGCAGTCCAGAGATATTGGAGTATAACTTTCACACTACTGAGCCAAATTGAATGCTTTTGGTGTCATTGGAAACGTAAGACAATATATAAGAGTCTTCTAGAAGAAAGTGTTATGTTAGAATGTGCAAGGGTGCTTTTGGCAAGACACTTACGTGTAAAAGACAT